>CM036757.1:36581178-36731499 GCA_020796225.1 Arion vulgaris | reverse complement strand
GTCGTTCTTGTCAAAGATCAATTATATATCACAATAAGAATGATAAAATTGCAACGTCAGTGGTTCTTGTCAAAGATCAATTATATATCACAATAAAAATGATCAAATTGCAATGTCAGTGGTTCTTGTCAAAGATAACAATTATATATCACAATAAGAATGATCAAATTAGCCTGGAAGAATGAACGCGAATATATAAAGAAATCTGTTCAACCCGCTAGTTACAGTTTGATGAGACAATTGAATACTCTTAAAGAACGACATAAGTTTAGATTTATTTTTATGATCATTGAACATAATTTTAGTTGCATTGACCATTGCTTCCTTAGCTATCTTCCCATCACTGAAATGTTTCTTTCCTTTAACTAGTACATGATATATTTTGTAAGAAGCTATTGTTACCTTAATTAATTGTCTTTCTAAACACACTCTGGTAATGGTTAATTTTGATATAAGATCTCTCACTTTGTGTCTTATTAGTTCAGAATTCACATAATTCACAGGACTACTGAAGCAATTATTGTTAGTTAATTAAGTAATTTCGCTCTATATTACTTAATAAAACCTATTAGGTACCCTACCATTACACAATAAATACTGACACGCCTCTGCATCTTGAAACAGTAATGATCTTCCCATTGAAAATTAAAAGCTTAGTACAGTTGCCATTTAACCTTTTTTTTAAATGGCTCATGTTACTAATTAACAAACCTTTCACATCTTTTCGTAGCTAGTACATATTGAGTTATTATATCAATTTAGAAGAATAAATAAGATTGCTGAGAAATAAAGAGCACATTGTTCCTACTCTGAAGGGAAAAATAATGCGCCACTCTTTGAATTTAAATTTATGTTGCTGCCGGTCTCTCAAAGATTCGGTTCAGATAAACTATTTGTTTGAAGGAGTTGCTTAAGAGATGATTTTAAAAAGATGGAAGATAGTGTTAACGGTATTGCTGTTAAAAAAGAATTGAACGTTCTGTTATTCCTAATTTTTTTAAATGTAACTTTGGTTAAAGCCAAATTTGGCGCAGTAACAAAGGGCATCAGAAATGTGTAATCCGGGCGCAATTGTGTCTACCAAAATTCGTGATCACACTAAGGTTTAATTTGTAGGAAATCTATCTGATGGATAGAAGTAACTTTTTGCATGCAGTCTTATATACCTCACGGCCTTACGAATTCATTTTTAACTAATTGGTAGGTAGCTTAGTTGATGCAAAAACGTTTTTTGTTATATAACTTTGCAAATGTACAACAAAATGATAACCAAAGTTTAGAATTTACATTAATACACAAAATGGTGGCGAATGTTTGCAAAGGCGTATCACTATTGCATATTAAAAAAAAGAAAGGTTACAGTGTGAACAAATGATACCTTCAACTTCTATAAATGAAAATATATGTTGTGTGCATACGCCAATGACAGTCGTTAGGATACACTGTGAACTGATTAATTCCACGGAATTCCTGATTTGGATTTGCACTGAATTGCACGTGGAACACGGAAATACTTAGTTATAGACAAACTTGACAATTGTACTGTAAAATTTTGACAAGTATACCTAGTCAACGTCGCTGTTATTTTAGTAATTTCATATAATAAAAATCTTACATAACTAAAGATTTGGGTGGGCAAAAAATACTTTTGGAAGATCGCCACTATTACTTATATAAAAATGTAAAAAATCAAGAATTTATGTCAAGTGGATGATTTTATATCGGTCGGTAAAGATTATCACGAATTTTGGAACGAACTATAGAAACTACACGCTCAATCAATGTGCGCAACTGTCTAGAAACTGCACATTCAATAAATCTCTACACTATACAATGATTGACATTCTGAAGGATTTGTGAGGGAACTTAGTTAACGTTCTTTTTTTAAGATTAAGCTAATTTATTTAGATAAGTGTCATTCTGAACTTTCTGTAATTAATTAAGAACATGTTTGCAAGCAAAAACAACACCTTGCAGAAATGTTTACGTTGGAACAACCCTCAACACAGACACCAGATATCTCATATGTGCAACACTCCTGAAAATTGCATGAAACATTGTGTATAAGCAATTGTGTGTTGTGTATGTTGCTTAGACAGTTTTATACACTGTATAAGCCCCTGCTTAGATGCACGCGCTGCTACAAATATCAATACAATTATAAAATTGAAAGGATACTTCACACCTCCACTACCTACAGTAGTTGTAAATAGTATGTGAACATTACATCTATATCAACATCACATATTAATTATTTGTCCATCTGCAGCTAAACTTTTTATTCAACTGCAATGTCCTAGTGGATGCTGCCATTAGAAGGTGACAGTGGAGAAATTAAATTTCGTGTGTTTTGGTGAGGTGACATAAGAGATTTTATTTTAGGAAGATGGATCTTCAATAAACACCATACAAGTAAAACAAAGTATACTACTAATATAGCCATTTCTGGTTTTTTTAAAAACTTTGCTCATCATTTGTGGTTGCTCTGTAGAAATGGTAGTTGTGTTTGAATGACTTCCTTTGGTGTCTCAATACAAGGCAGCTGCTGTTCTGCAACGCTTCGTCAATTATTTTGTTTTTCTTTCAATTAAAACAGTAAAGCTGTTTCTGTGTTGAAATTGAATAGAACTATTATTATTGCAGTGGATAAAAGATGATCATGTTGTGATCATTTCTCAAGTTTATTGTTATCTATAAATCAATAGGTCAAGATATTAAGTATTAACATTTTTCATTTACCATAAATACTTTTTAGAGTCATATCATGTTTCACTTTTACATTCATTATCTATGAATGGTGAAGAGTGTGGTCTAACAGTAAAGATGTACGAAAATATACATGTAGCTCCGGCAACAAACATAGGGATCTCTGAAAAATGCATTTCTGAACAGAACAGCGTGATCCGGATTTGAACCTACGACATTAGGAACACAAGGCAAACGGAATGTGAGCTATTCATTTTCTGTCTGATCATGAATATTATTTTGTGTTTCCTGTTTTTAAAGATCATTGCCGGGGTACTGGTGTTTTGAATGATAAGAATGAATGACACCTGAAAATAAAGTTGGATATAAATTCATTTGTAAAAAATAATAATTTGTTTGAAGTACATGCTCAACTCCAAATTTGCCTGTTAATTTGTCCCCAATACTATAGTGACGGAACACAAAATTTCCCAGACACATACCACATTTTATTTTACAGCGTTCCAGTTCTTTTGTGGACTGCATTGCCTCCACATTTCTTCCAGTTCTTCTCCTTCTTGAACGCTTCATACCGACCATTTGTTAACCACTCTTTGGGATCCGTATGTGATCCCAGACTAAGAGCGATTGTACGTTGTTCCAGTTATGCGCCTATAAGTAGGAAAGCACATCCAATTTCTGCGACGCTTTTTATTTACTTGGACAGCTTCCCTAGGCCCTTACCTCAGTCGCCTCGTACGTCATGCCTTGTAGGACGCAGTGTTACTATTCTTTGCTCCCCTTGAGAGTCCTGGCAACACATGGGCGTTCTTCCAGTTCAACATCAAAGGCGAATGTAAATGCACTCTTTGCTATCATAGTTGACAAGTTTGACGTTCAAAAATGTTGACACCTATGTCAATATCATCAAGTAACATCTCCCTTCCGGAACTTGGCTCCTATAACAGCAGTCCGTAAAAAAACTCTCTATTCTGTGCAAGTTGACTGGTGTCAGCAGCAATCATTCTCATATCGTCAATGACATCTTTTTCTCCTCGTCTTCTAGGTCTTCTCAATCTTCTTCCGGGCATCATTTCCTCCAAAATTATCTTTTCTACGCACTCATGTCGTTTGATGTGTCAGAGATATTTAATTTTTCTAGATCATATGTTTTGAATAATAGCCAACTCTCTTTAATGTAATATCAAGCTGTAGCAGAACAGAAGCACTTGTTATTTTCTCTGTACAAATACTTTCTTCTTTTTTGTCCTTCTCTGCTTTTTTGCCGCTAGGCGTAGCAGGTTTAACTGATGATCGGTTTCCGAGATAATGCACGCTCGGTCGCTTGATATGGTGTGGTATTGTGGAGTTTTAAGATGCCTGTAACTCCATCAACCCATCTTTTTCTTGGTCTGCCCTTTCCTCTTGATGATTCCATTTTCAGGTTGTACGCTCTTGCAACTGGTGTATTCGGGTTCATTCTGACCAAGTGGCCAAACCATTTGAGTCTCTGTTTTTCAATAAATCTAATAGCAGGTGTTGTTCCGACTGTTCTTCTAATTTCCTCATTTCTTATATGGTCTCTTCTTGTTTTATTTACTGCTTTCCTCAGGCATCTCATTTCGCATGTGGTAATTTTCCTTTCTTGTTCTTTTGTCAGTGCCCATGTTTGGCTGTGGTAGCACAGTGTTGGTATAAAGATTGAATTTATAACCTGTCTTTTAGTCACTACTGGAATAGCTGGGTGTTTCAAAATTGGGGTAAGCTGGTATGTAATGTTGTTGGCTTGCTGGATTCTAGTTTCGATCTCTCTGTCCAGTCTACTATCAGATGTGAAGATACTTCCAAGGTATTTGAATTATCTCACCTGCTTTATCGTTTGGTCATTTATTTGTATGTTGATATCTTTATGTTCTCTGCTTATAGTCATGACTTCTCTCTTTTGAATGTTGATCTTCATGTTGTATTTGATGCAGTTATTGTTGAGTAAGTTTATGTGTTCTTGAAGCTGTTCAATATTATTATGGAATAAACACTGGTCGTCAGCAAAGAGCAGTTCATTTTGTTGGTCTGCGTTGAGTGATGCTTCATCTATTTTGGTGATACTATCCATGTATATAATAAAGAGGAGAGGTGATAAAACACATGATACAAATACAAATGATAATAATAATTAATAATAATTCCTCTCGTACCGTTACATAGGGCCTGCAAGTAATTTCTCCATACCGCTCTATCCTGGGCAACTAGCGCAATCTCCTCCATGGAACTGAGACCGATATTTCCTGCCTCTCTCAGCAAAGTTCGCTTTAGAGTCTCCTTAGGTCGACCTCTCTTCTTGAACCCTTTGCATCCCACTTCAATGCCTGCTTTGATATTCGTTGATCATTTCTCCTCAAGGTGTGTCCAACATATCTCCATCTTCTCTTTCTTATAACAGTTGTCACTAGTGGTTGACCAGACATGTCTCTGATTTCATCACTTCTCCTGAATTCGTTCCATTTTATATTCATTATTTTTCGCAGACATCTATTTTCAAATGCATTCAACTTGCTTTCTATATCTTTAGTCATTTTCCAACTCTCGCTGGCATATGTTAGGATTGATACAACATTTGAATGGAAAATTCGTAATTTAGTTTTAATACTATATAACTTGCAGTTCCATATTTTATTGAGACTTTTAAAAGCGGATGTTGCTTTGCCAATTCGTATCATAATTTCTTTTGTCAAATACAAATGATACAAATACAAATTTAATGTACAAAATACTTTAAAGGCATAGCTGCTTGTTTTACGTACAATAATTGTAGAAATGAGAAACACAGAGAGTGATTAGTATTATATTTTCCACTTATCAATTAACAAACAATCCAACATGTTAACTCTTTTCGCCCTGTTACTCAGTTCAGTACACTTACAAAACACGTTTTGCACATAGATACACTTACAAAACACACGTTATGCACATATATACACTTACAAAACACACGTTATGCACATATATATACTTACAAAACACACGTTATGCACATATATACACTTACAAAACACACGTTATGCACATATATACACTTACAAAACACACGTTATGCACATATATACACTTACAAAACACACGGTATGCACATATATACACTTACAAAACACACGTTATGTACATAAATACACTTACAAAACACACGTTATGCACATATATACACTTACAAAACACACGTTATGCACATAGATACACTTACAAAACACACGTTATGTACATAGATACACTTACAAAATACACGTTATGCACATATATACACTTACAAAACACACGTTATGCACATATATACACTTACAAAACACACGTTATGCACATATATACACTTACAAAACACATGTTATGCACATAGATACACTTACAAAACACACGTTATGCACATAGATACACTTACAAAACACACGTTATGCACATAGATACACTTACAAAACACACGTTATGCACATAGATACACTTACAAAACACACGTTATGCACATTACACGTTACACACGGGAATAGACGTGCAGTAGCCATCATTTACACATTTCAGGACATCACATGTGGCATCAATGTGTCAGCTTGCAAGCCGTGATTGAAGAACGTCATCATTATGAAGTAACAGTATATGTCTGTAAATTTCTTCAGCTTCATCCGGACGTTGCGAATATATGTTGTGTTACTGAGTGAGAGATAAATAGAAAAATAGTAAGGAAGAAGGGGAGATGAATATGAAAACAGGATGATCTATGGGAAGATATGATGGGGGTTAATATGTTTTCTGTCAAGAAATGAGTAGCTTTTGTAACATGACAAATATTTACAGGTGTCAAAGATGCCAATCTCAACAAAAATATGAACATGAATGCTGGCAAATAAAAGCATATATAATCTATCTTTAAACCTGCATCTAGTGAGCTAAATTTAACAAGATAGCCTGTGGAAGAGTCAATATATATGTGTGATGTTTCGTTTTTACAGCGCTTACTATAATCAAACTCCCAGCACGCAACTTCATAAATGTTAGTTAGCCCAAAGTACTCATTATATTGATAATGCATCCTGATCATGATCATAATGTTCATCATCACCGTCGTCGTCATGTGTAGTCTCTTCATTGAATTGATCGTTATCACATTGAGAATATCAGAATGAATCTACTTTAAAAGTGTGACTAATGGGTCCTTGTATGTCCTTGTTATAAATATTCTTATCGTTTTGAGAAGTATCCGAGCTTCTCAAGTTTCCTTCAAGGTTATGAAAATATCCCATTTATTGCAACAGTTGAATGGCATATTTTATTGGACATTTTTTTCAGTATATATTGTACTTTTGTTTCAATAAGGAAGTTTAAGTTCATTTATTTGTGTGCATGGCGAGACATTCTATCATCGATTATATTATCGATGCTAACAATTACTAACCACAAGTCTAATCGATGATCGAGTTAACACTATGGCCCGGTAACCTTTCAGCTTTGTGGCTACGCTTATCCCCTTCTAAGATCACACAACACGCAGCCTTCCAAATGGAGCAATGGCTTTGGAAATACTATTGCTGACCTCAGAGTCTATGTTTGCCGATCTGGATAGGATGTTGCCAATATAGTCAAAGTTGTCAGCTGGCGCTGATGTTTAATATTGAGGACTGCATCACGGCACTGCTCTCTAGGGGCAGGCTGAAACATGACCTTAGTTTTCTTGGTGTTAATGATAAGGCTAAACCTATCACAGGCAATAGAAAATATATTTATGTAGGTCTGCATGCCTTCCTCAGAGCTGGTAGCGATGGTGCAGTCAGAAACATTAGGTTTAAGATGGTTGATTCTTTTACTTTGGTGGAGGACTTTAACCTCCTAAGATTCAATAGATTACCGTCTGTCCTGTATCTAATTTTTACCCCGTGTTCATGGCATTCCCAAAAGACATTCGTGAGCATGGCAGCAAATATCGTGCTGCAGAGTGTTGGTGTCAGTTGGCCTACACAGCCCTGTTTGACGCCGTTGGTGACATAGAATGCCTCCAATAACTCCCCCTCATCAAAGTGCACGCGCCATAATGCCCTCGTGAAATTGTTGAACGATCGTAATGAATTTCATTAGATACCCATATTTTTCCAAGATCTTCCACATACCCTCTCTGTTGACTGTGTCGAAAGTCTTCGTCAGATCGACAAAGTCATGTAAAAATTGCATTGCTGCCCTTGACATTTCTCATTAACGAACGAAGATAATACAGTAGTGATATCAGTTGCTTCCTTGTGAACGAAGAAAAATGACACTGGTGTTTTTAATAGCAATAGCAACAACAAAGATAAGACAGTAGCGTTCTCTTTAGTTTTTTGATGACATTTTCTCCATTGCAAGTATTACAAGTGTATTTAGTCTTTTAGGGTTCATAGTACTCCTTAACAAATTGGTCTTTTCATTTCGGTATTGAAAAACAACGTTCTGACTTTGATGTTATCATGGGTATTGTCACGAGTTATTTAATCACTTTCGTAATTTTACTAAGAACATGATCTAGATTATTTTCCAAGATAAATTTCAGAAGCTCAATTAATTTGTAATATTCACGGATTTGAAGCGCCAACAGAACACTGCACGATATTTGTAGCAATAAAAATCTAATGGATGGTTTGATCGTTGTCATTGATGATGATTATTGCCAAACGTTACCAGTGATTTCAAGAGGTAATATGGTTGATGAGACTAACGCATGCCTGAAATCGTCACAATTTTGGAGAGACATTACAGCCATGAAGTTAACAACCTACATGAGAGTTAAACAATCTGGTACCTATGTCTCCAGGCCATTTCCCTACTCATTGCTCAACATTGACAACGGCAATGAAGAAACAAGTAAAACTAGCAAAATAAAGCTTTCCAAAAAAAAGTGGTGCAATATATTCTCTTCTCTGATGAGTATAATTAATTGCGTTTGTGCAAAAATCGTAGCAAATATTCTGAGCCACATACTGTTTACTAAACGCAAAATTGTAACACCATTAAGCTCCAATGTTGAGTAAATCAACCGCTAAAATCAAGAAGCAAATTCAAACCTTTTCACAAACAGTTTTTCTCTATTGACAAATGTTTGAATGAAGACGAAGGGACAAATTATCGAGTAGAATTGTTGGATAACTCGAATTTAAACAGAATTTCGTCACACAAGCTTGCGGTGAAAGCTGGATCTCTCATCATCATTTTAAGTGATTTGAAACCAAAAAGAATGTGTTTAATGGATCAAGACTAATGGTGAAGATATTAAATACTTATGTCATCAAAGCAAAAGTTATAATTGGACCATTTACGGACTTGAAATTGGCAGACGAATGCTTCACACATTGACAATCGTATGTTGATATATCAAGAGCGAACGAACCACCAGAATCATACATTATCACAAGTAAAGAAACAGAAACAAAAAATGTCGTGTACGGTCAAGTGCTGAAATAATCACACTTTCTTATATTATAAAACAATAGTTCCCACAATAGTTCTATTGGGTGAGAAGTGATTGTTCAATTATAGACAGCTATTGCATTAATATTTGGTTGATATATGTGCCACGACTGAAACTGAAAATTCACTTTTCATCCAATTAAACCAAAATAAGTTTAATATCTTTGATTGTTGTCACTTGATTGTAAACGATGGTAATACAGAACATTACGGACAATTATTGATTCTGCCCTGAACAATGAGTAACTAATTTTCTATGATGCAAACACCAATTTCTTTATGTAAAAGACAATTTAATATACAATTTATATATATCCACAAAAGTAAATCACCAGTAAAGCTGAGTAGTAAAGTTAGTATTTATATATATATGTTTGTGTGTGTGTGTACATGTATGTATGTATGTATACACAGGGTATCAAATAAATATAATTTACTGAGTACGTGTTAACATACACTACAAAATGAAAAGTTTACAGTACATCTAGTTGCATTAAATTTGCTTTCACCCGGACATCGTCGTTGCAAAAAAAGTAGAGCTTTGACGCAGGTTACTAGATGAGCTTGCGTACGACAAGGTTAGATGTAAGATTTTGTTAGAAAGTATGTTGTAAAAAGGCACATCGAATTTCCATTTGCATCATTTGATCTACTGTATCAGCTAATCGTCCTTACAACAGTCGTACTTCTCATTCACTGATAAAACTGGAAGTGCCAACACCTGAAGCCTTCATTGTAAACATTGAATCAATCTAGTACATTGCTTGCGGTTTGTGAAAGTCTTGAATGTTGTCTGTAGAAACTGTGTGAATTATTACGTCAGTCAACATTAAAACAGATATGCTGAAACTCAAACTATGTTATCTACGGTCGAGTTACATTGTTGAACTTTTAGCTGACTGATAGTTATTGTCACTGCAACAGCATTAACACTAGAACTGACAACAACTTTTGCCAGTAATTGTTTATTTATATTTATAGTTTTTTTTTTATTTCTGCAAATATCATCTGTTATAGTAACGCAATCATCACATGAAAGTGTTATTTATCTTGTTAGTAGAGTAAATTTCATTTATCTATCATCATCTAATTTTCCTACAACCTTTAGTTTTGTTATGTTTGCTGGACTTGCTTAGTTGGTTTACAACGATTTAACGTGTTCTTATTTTATTACCAAAAACCCCCAAAAACTGGTAATCGTAGGAAGATGCAGTAGCGTCAATAACCTTACATGTCATTGAGATGGCGTGCGTGTTGGTGTGCTCTTTGAACAACTTCATACGTCAGGGCTACTATACGTTTACGTATAGTACTACTATACAGGGCTACTATAAGGACTACTATTTACTACTATACAGGACTACCTTACGTATATTTAGGGAGAAAGGAGGGAAAGCATATGTAAGGTGCATGCTTAATGATATATGCTGCTATAGTAGCAAATAGCATGTTAGAATTTAAACCATAGGTTCCCAACGGGGGCGGTACCTCCCAAGGGGAGAGGGGGCGCTGAGAAGTTGGAAGGGGGCGCAGGGTTGAAAAGTAAATTTTGAGGGGTATTGAGGACCATTTGCCGCCCCCTTAAGATGAAAATTGAAAGTCACGTGGGTCCTGCCCACGCGTAACGCTTAATAGTGCAATAGACAGAATAAATGCATTTTCTGCCAGGTTGTGTCGGAATCAAAGAAAAAATTCAAACAATATGATGTCGAGTTCGTTTTATAAAAGATGAAAACATTTGTCAAGAACTATTATTTGTAAGAACATTAGAAATGGACAATAAAGGAAAATCTATATTTGCACTCCGCTGAATAATATCTTGTTTGCTGCCGATGGTGCTCTGGCAATGGTTGGACGCTACAGCTAATTGATTTCATATTTGAAAAAAAACTGTCAGAAATGTAGTCACCGTACATTGTGTCATTCACCAACGACGTTTTGTCACAACAAATCTTAGTAATTGCCACCATCGCTCACTACAATATGTCATTACATCAGTTAACATGACCACAAGAAAATACTCTAGATGAAAGATTATCTAGAAAGCTATGTGATGAAAACGACGAAGACTTCAATAGTTTACTATTGCACACATAAATACCTGTTGGCTGTCAACAGGTCTATTTTAGGAAGTTAGGAACTCTTTGAATCAATTACAAATTTGTTGTGGAAAACAAAAATGATTCTTTTAGACAGATTTTATTGGAAGGTTATAGCAATATTGCTTATCTGACAGATGTATACAACAAATTTAATGAAACGATTCTATATCGTAATTAAAAAATATTCTCATGGAACGCACATGTTCTATAATTAAAACAGGATTACTGTGTTTTTATGCTTTTTTTACATTCGAGACGCGATGCAGATGGGTAGAATCTGCTACCTTGCAAGACGGTTGCGTAGCAATCAACGACTAGGGAATGATAACCCGAAACAAATGTTTGCAGAACCAGATGAATCAGGCCGTAAGACGCATAACATGGTACAACGACCCCTCAAAATGAGGAATGGGATAACGGATTCTATGATCGTTGCTCTGCTCCCGAGACTTAGCCACTGAGAAGAATATTAGACCAACCATCACGAAGGTGGCCAAAAATAACTGCTGGTGATCACGGTGTCACTGGTGCTAAAGCAAATGAGCAACATAAAAAATCTTGCAGATCAAACCCCACCAGACTCAGGAGATTCTTCTTCTTCTTCGATCGTTCTAGGCTTGTTTTTATCATTCTCTTTGTGATATATAAACAACCAAACATCAGAACGTAATGTACGTGCACTACCTTCAGCACCTATTTGAGCTCAGTTGCTTATCCTTCGGTGGGGTGTTCGATTTCAGCCAGCTATTTTGTGCGGATTCGCTTCTTCCGCTAGGTTTAGACTGTTCCCAGCCAAATCCAAAAGGCAGGGGGTTGCCATTTTCTTTCAGGGCAGCGACCCTTAGACGGCCTGCCCTAAAGGGCTTATGAGCACCATCTACCCAACAAAACCGGTCGTTTTAGTGAACACCTTGGTTTGTCGCCCGTTCAGGTTTGTTTACGGTTTGCTCCACTAGTCTTTGATTGTCCCCAATCAATCTACAAGGCAGCAGTAGTTCCCTGCGATCAGAAACGCGCACTGATTATGCCTCTGCAGGGCATTCCCGTTGCTCTGTACATTTGGGTTGGACGCACACCCTGCCTACCGCTGCTGTGATGCTGCTGCCACACTTGCTGCTGAAACGCTTGCTGCTGCCACGCTTGCTGCTGCCGCGATGCTGCTGCTACGCTGCTGCCACACTTGCACTGGTTTTGCCTCTGCAGGGCTTACCAGTTGTTCTACTGGGTAGGATGCGCACCCTCTTGCCGTGCTGCCCCTCGATGAGGCCTACTATGACTTTTACCAGCGTGCGTGCTAGCCCTGCCCTGTCACCATCATCTTTATCGTTCTCACATTTTTCGCCACATGTGGCGCCGCCCTTGCACGTCCGTGTGCGCGCTCGTTTTGCCCTGGTGCCTACCTCACCGTTTCCGTCAATTCCTACTGGGTTGTCCGAAATCCGGGTTTGCCCCATGTTGCCCACGTGCAACTCAACTCATCACCCAGCCCACTCATCAGCTCAAGAGAGTACGCAAGAGTGAGCATGCTTGGGCTCCGAAATTTGCCACACGCGGGTCAACCTCTCTTCGATGGATTCAACATAATCCGCTGGAACACCAAGTACATTTACACCAAAAGCAGGCCCTAGCAGTGAAAAATAGACCTTGCATGTATTTAGGAAACACACATCAAAGCCCCAATACATATTCTCTGTCCGAGGTTATTATTTATACAGATAAGGCCACACAGAAGGGGGAGGGCGGAGCCTCATACGCGTGAGCAACAGATACATCATAAAACAGTTAGAAGTCAGCACAAATGGGGAAGCATAAATCAAAGGATTTGGCATCTTTGTAGATAACTAACAGATTAGAACTAACAGAGCCCTTATGCTAGAAACCATGACAATGATCATTTCAAACTGTCTAGTGGTGGAAGATTTTAACAATTTCTCAGAAAGGTGGGGATACCAAGACACCAATGTAAAGGTGTGTGGGGGAGGAGGGTAGAACAGTGGGAAATAGATAAGAACCTGCAGCTCAGGAATGGTCTCGATGACCCACCAACCTTCTACTCAAAAAGATAGAAAAATATATCACCCAGACCTCATAATTGCCACAGGTAACATAGCCCACAACTTGGATCGAACCTTCATGGAACAGCTAGGAGACAGTAACCACAAACCTGTCAAGCTCTCTTTGAAGATTAGATATTTCACATAAGTCCAAAAAATAATGACCCAGTGGAACTATAAACAAGCTGACTGGGCACAGTTTGCGAGGCTCAGCAACTTCTACTGTGATCCCATAATTACACACCAAAAAAAGAAAAGGAACATGACAGACCTACTCAACATATCAATTTTGAGGGCAGAAAGAAAATCAATTCCTAGAGGTGCAAGAAGAGGCTACAAACCTTATTGGTCAGAAGAGGTCCAAAATGTTGAAGATGAATTGAGTCAGGCCTGAGAAAGAGTAGGAAATGAGCAGAGCATAGACAGCAACATAGCACTCATGGCAGCCTCGGCTAAATGTAGGAGAGCAGTTAAGAAAGCCGCAAGACAGAGCTGGAGAGACAGACAGAGGTGAGTTGGAGAAGCACTCCAGGGTCTTAACCTTAAGAAGCCACCAGGAAAGAATAGTATCACAAATGTGATGCTCGTTAACCTATCCAAGAAAGAAAAGAAAAATGCAAAGTATTGAATGCGAGCTGGAAAGTCGCAGCAATACCTAGTGAATGGAAAGAAGCTATCACAGTGCCCAAACTAAAACAAGGAAAAGACAGATTCGATCTAAGCAATTGTAAACCAATTAGCAACTTTAGGCGTGTTGGAAAAGTGATGGATAGGTTTCTCAATAGAAGACTCATGTGGCACCTGGAGCAAAAACAATCGATACTACTACAGCAGAGTGGATTCAGTCAGCATGGATCCACAGAAGACCAAGTAACTTACATTGCACAGGAGATCGAAGGTGGATTTCAAGGAAGGAAACATACACTAACGGTATGAGTTGACATGGAGAAGGCTTTCGACAGGGTCTGGACGCAAGAGAGAGAGAGAGAGACGGGAACGCAAGAGAAGACCAAGTAACTTACATTGCACAGGAGATCGAAGATGGATTTCAAGGAAAGAAACATACACTAACGGTATGGGTTGACATGGAGAAGGCTTTCGACAGGATCTGGAGAGAGGACTCAAAATCAAACTGCTCAAACTCGGAATCAAAAGGCGCATGTATATCTGGATATGTCACTATCTGGTAAATATAACAGCCGAAGTATAGGACATGAAAAAACATAGCAGGAAGTTAATCATCGAACAAGTTGTTCCCCAAGGAGGGATTCCTGTCTCCAACGCTATTTCGTTTTATGAATGATTATGGAAGACATTCCCAACAGAGTGCATGGTACAATGTAGTCTGATGATCTGGCACTGTGGACACGAGGAGAATCGGTAGTATTAGCCACCTCAAGGATGCAAGATGTAATTGAAAAGCTAGAAAAACAGAACAGGTCTTGACTGCCCTTTATAAATGAAAAGGAAATCAATTTCACAGTCTTCAGCATATCCAAGAAGAAACAAATGCTAAAACTCAGGTTCAATGACCACCTACTCTCAATGGGCGAATGTCCAACCTATATGGGAATCGTGGACAGCAGACGGACGTAGAAAACACAGATAGGCAAAAAAGGCAGAAAAAAGAAGAGAATGGGGATCCTGAACAAATTAGCTGGCACCAACAGGGGTAGGTTTTGTAACATCCTGAAAAGGCTTTACACTATGATAGTTTGACCAGTACTTGAGTATGACATAGCAGTCTGGGTCATAATCTCCAAGACACACTTCATAAAGCTAATCCGAGTGTTAAGTCAGTCCTCACAGATCATCTGGGTTGTGCGTCTGCAAACTGTGCCTCCTCGTTTTGAAAAAAAACCGGACGGGCGAGCCAGTAAGCGAACGCGGTTCCCCAGTGTCGATAACCAATTGCTTGCATTGTCTCTAACTGCTGCGCGTGCCTCTTGCTTCTTCACGCTAACGAGGCTACAAGCGAATGACGGACAAGGTAGCGTCTGCTATTAAGACTCGCTCGCTCGCGCGCGCGTCTTATTGGTGGTGTGTGTGTCCGTATATCGAAGTTTCTCGGTCGCGATGTGATACAGTCAGTCTAATATTTTAAACGCTCGACGGTGGTCTCTTTAAAAGGGCCAACTCTCACAACGAGCTTGTGTGTCCGCAGATAGAAATATAGTGTCGTTCTTTGCTTGGCGAGGCGCAGTCTTGCCGGTAAAACGGTGGGAAGCGAGCGTTCGGTCGTTTCGCTGCAATTTCGCATTTTCGCTGGGGACGTCGGGATCCGCTCTGCACAGAGCGCTGTCTCTCTACCCCGAGCATTGTCGGTCCAGTCACGTCCATGACAGCTATCTGGTTGATCCTGCCAGTAGTCATATGCTTGTCTCAAAGATTAAGCCATGCATAAAGTTCATACTGTCTCACGGTGAAACCGCGAATGGCTCATTAAATCAGTCGAGGTTCAATAGATGACACGATATCAGTCGAGGTTCCCTAAGGCTCATGAGGTCATGGTGGTAACATGAGCTATGGTCAGCGAGGGGGCGCGCTAACCACGACCCTGCCCCAGCAACAGACTAGGTTCCGGTCTGGAAAAGGGGGGGCAGGGATAGGGGAGACCTACAAGTAAGGTAGAAGTGCAAATACAAGAAACACTACAGGGGCCGGAAATCCCTGAGTAAATTAAACATCTCATGACCGAAGCCCGCAAAAACACCTCCAAGTTCAAAAGCATGGAAAAGAAGCGTGAGAACGTCCGAGAAAATATCAGTGGTGGTAGTGTATAATTAGAAAAGAAATGCATGGGCCGAAGTCCAAAAAATACGCCCAAGCTGAAACGAGTATGAAATAGCAGTTCGAGAGTCCGAGAACAAAAGTGGGAAAAATGCAAAAACTGCAATGCACGGGTCGAAAAACCCTGAACACTGCACACATTTCCTGACCGAAGACCGCAAAAACATACCCATGAAACGAGCTCAAAACAGCAGGATCCGAGAAAAACAAAAAAAAGTGGTAAAAATGCAAATACTGCAATGCCCTGCCGGAAATCCCTAAACAACGCAGACATTTCCTGGCCGAAGCCCGAAAAAATATGCCCAATGTTCAAAAGAACGAAAGTGTCTCAGAAACAAAACTCTATCCTCCTCGCAGGAGCCGCTGCTGCCTTGTATTTTATGGTTGGGGGTAACCAAAGGCTAGAGGAGCAAAACGTAAAAAAACCTGAACGGACGAAAAACCAAGGTGTTCATTAAAACGACCGGTTGTGGGAAGACGGCGCTCATAAGCCCGGGAGGGCAGGCCGTCTAAGGGTCGCTGCCCTGAAAGAAAATGACAACTCACTGCCTTGTGGGTTTTGGCTTTGGACGGTTGAAGGCTAACGGAGAGCGAACCCAGTAAACGTTGGTTGAAATCGGATACATGCCCGAAAGATAAACACCAGTGCTCAAAACGGCACCGAAAGTGTAACGTAGCTACCCATGCTAAGGCTGCATAGACCAATTTTTATCATGAATATGTCTTTTAGTAACGAATCTCGATATGGTGCTACGCCTGAGAAGACCCGCCGGGCAGGACGAGTGCCGGGCCCCATGCCTCGAAGGGTCCAGTTTTATGCATCCGACGGTCCCCGCCCTCCAACTCGGCAAAGCAGCGAGCGAGGTCCCCGGGTCAAAGTTACTGGTTCGATACGGTCAAGTATTGACAATAGAAAATTAAATATTACCCAATGGAATGCCGAAGGCATTCATCACAAGAAGCATGCACTAGCAATAAGACTTGCAGAAGACGATATTGATGTTGCGTGCATACAGGAAACACACCTAAATGCCCAACACAGATTCTAGATAAAAGGTTACCAAACCTTCAGAATAGACCGAGAAGGACACAAAGGTGGAGTCCTCACCCTAGTCAGAAACGGCATCCCAGCAAAGTATACGGAAGGAACCACTGGAAGCGCCTGAGCAGTAGAGATCGTAGGCGTCAAAATCACATGCGAGGAAAAGCAGATCCTCCTATACAACCTATATTGTCCAAAACAAATGTCGCTGTCACTCGATGAAATCAATATCAAAGACACAGCATGCATCGTGGTAGGTGATTTCAACAGTCGATCGGAACGATAGGACTACCCTAAAACAAACAGCAGAGGCATAGAAGTGGAAGACTGGGAGATAGAGAACAACCTGTTCCTCATAAATGCACCAGACGATCCGCCAACCTTCTAATCCAGAAGGTGGCACACGACGAGCACCCCAGACTTGGCCTTTGCAACAGGCGATCTATCCACAAAGATAGTCCGTACGGTTACCAAGCAGCTAGGAGATAGCGACCATAGACCGGTCAACCTGCAAGTAAACCTCAATTTTGTACCAGAGCCGAAAATGTGGTTGCCACGGTGGAACTACAAAAAAGCGAACTGGAAACAGTATGCGGCACTGACAGATGCCAATGTTGTACGCATCAACATGCATGACAAGAAAAACATGCGATCCGTGGCAAGGGAACTCTCATTCGCAATCCTGAAAGCGGCACAGGAGACCATTCCCAGAGGCGCACGGAAGGATTACAAGCCATACTGGACAGCAGAGGTTCAGAATCTTGAAAGCTACCTTGAAGAAGCAAGGAGAGAGTCTGAACAGGCACAGTCAGAGTTAACCAATACTGCTTACAGGTGGCAGCAGCCAAGTACAAAAGGGGAAATAAAACGAGCAGCACGCAAGAGCTGGGTTAAGACGACCAAGTCCCTGAACCTTTGATAGAGATGGCCATAAATTGTGGAAGTTGGCAAAAGCGCTGAGTGACGAAAACACGAGCCGATCCCCAATAGTCCTCGAACAAGACAAAAGGATGTCCTCAGGAAGAGAAACGGCAAACATTCTAATACAAATATATGCCGAAGTCAGCAGAGTAAGCATAGCAAAAGAAGTAGCCGATGACACTAAGAGAAATGCGAGAGCCCTCCAAGGCGAGCCAAGAAAAGCGGATAGTCACCTAACGGAAACGTCCACTAGTAATGAGTTGGAAGAGGCCTTAAGGGATCTGAAACCCAGAAAGTCGCCCGGAAAGGACGGGATCACCAATGAGATGCTAAAGAACTTGGGTACCAAAGCAAAAGCAGCTTTACTGGCCGTTCTAAACATGTCGTGGAGTACAGGCATATTACCACAAGAATAGAAGGAAGCAATCATGGTACCCATCATTAAATCAGGCAAAAATAAACTCGACCCAGCGAGTTACAGACCAATAAGCCTCCTAAGCTGCACGGGCAAACTCATGGAACGTATGGTGAACAAACGGCTATCTTGGCACTTGGAAAGCAAAGGGCTCCTCATGTCACAACAGGGAGGCTTTCGAAGATATAGATCTACAGAAGATCAAGTAACATACATTGCCCAGGAAATCGAGGATGGTTTCCAAGAAAAGAAACAGACACTGGTGGTCTTGGTAGATATGGAGAAGTCGTTTGATACAGTCTGGAAAGAAGGACTAAGGCTGAAACTCCTCACTCTCGGCGTAAAGGGAAGAATGTACAATTGGCTTGATAAATACATAGAGAACAGAACAGCAAGGGTTCAGGTTCAGGGGTACAGAAGCATGAAAGCCAAACTAGAGCAGGGGGTCCCACAAGGAGGAGTGCTCTTACCAACTCTTTTCCTAATCTTTGTCAATGATATCGCAACATGCCTACCAGAGCGAGTGCACTCTGCCATGTACGCTGACGACCTGGTAATATGGACGAGAGATAAGTCAATGCCCACAGCAACAGATCGACTACAAGTTACGTTAAATAACCTGGGTGTGGACAAAAACGTGGAATATGAGCATAAACGCGTCTAAAACCACTTACACTGTGTTCTCGTAGAACAACCAGGTCCACAAAATTCAGCTTAAAGTCACTGGCCAAGATCTCCCAGAAAACAAGACCCCAACGTACCTCGGAGTCACACTCTATCGGAAACTGACTTGGTGCGCTCCAATTGAAAATGCAACGGCAAAAGCAAGACACAGGCTTACGATGATGCGTAAACTCGAAGGCTCCACGTGGGGAGCAAATGCCCGAGTGCTTAAAACACTCTACTCCGGTAGAGTGCGACCGGTCTTGGAGTACGGCATTGCAGCGTGGAACAATGCATCCAAACAAGCAATTCTTCAAAGTGTCCAAAAGTCAGAACGATGAGCATCATCACTGGAGCCATGAAGTCCACGCCTATCCAGACGATGGAAACAATCACTGGCATCCAACCGATGACAGACCGAAGGGGCAGAAAAGTCTTAGTTCTAGCAGAAAAACTTAAACGGCTCGATTCCCACCCTAAGCACAAAAGAATATATGAATTTGAACGAAGCAGAATACAGAGATCTAGCTCGCAAAAATCTCCAAAGTACTGACCGCAGACCATCCAGTCCTATCAAAATGCAAAGACAAACCAATCCCGGCAACTGATAAGTGCCCGCCGTAGAAAATCATAATGCCAGAACTAAGGGAAAAAATCCCAGGCATATTTAACAAAGGGGAGCAAAAAAAACTTCGAAAGAAAAGCAGCCACAGAAGAGTACATAGAATCCGAGTACCCTGAACAAAAATGGACGCACGTGTACACTGACGGATCGGCCAAAAACGCAAGTTACAATGGCGGAGGAGGAATAGTGCTTAAACTCCCAAAGAAAGTGACGGTAACGAAAGCAATTGCCACAGGTAAATATTCGAGTAATTACCGAGCAGAGGCAGAGGCAATAAAAGCTGCGGCCGAAATGATCCTAGAGAGAAGAGGCAACTCTCGAAACAAGGTCGTGATATTCACCGATGCTCTATCGGTCATCACGGCACTCAAAAGCGGAGACAAAACAGAGCAGAATGAGCTCAAAGCGACCCTCGATGAACTAACGCGTTCACTCAAACGCACCGTCATTCAGTGGATGCCATCACACTGTAACGTAAGTGGAAACGAAGCAACTGACAAATTAGCCAAAAAAGGCTGGAGACTACCTCAGACTGATCACGAGATCAGTTATGAGGAAGCCAGAACAACAATCGATTCGCATTACAGAGACAAATGGATAAAAGACCACCCTCAGCACTCCAACAGTGACGGATACCATGGTCTGTCCCGTAGTGAACAAGTTACCATACTTCACCTCCGTACTGGCCATAACAAACTACGCGCCCACATGTACAACAAGCTCAAAATAGGCACAACTAGCCTGTGCCCATGCAAAAAGGCGGAAATGACAGCAGAACACGTTCTGCAAGATTGTCAACGGATAACAGATTTAAGAAACGAAACCTGGCCACGAAACACAGAGCTTCGCGAAAAGCTGTACGGGGAACGGAGTCCCTAAAAACCACGGTAAAATTCATGATAAAAGTTGGTTCTTCAGTCTAGGCCGGGAATGCAAGAGAGAGAGAGATCATCACTGAAACCATTAGTCTTCCCACATAGAAGTACTGGAATGGCCGTAGGACTTCAGCCAATTGAGGACAGACAGAACATGAAGGTACTTCAACGATGAGAAAAATTAAAGACTGATGAACCATCCAGTTCACCTCCAAATAAATAGCTACTTTAGTGGCAGATTGAAAAGGAGTAGTTTCATGGCAAACTCCAAAGAGCTTGCCCACGCAGACCCAATATTGGCACTGGCTCATGCAACCAGCCAGCACCTCTCTTCCCTGGTCATAGAGGCTCACAGAGCTGGATGCCAGCAATGCAGCGGCAAAAATGGCACTACAACATGCGAAACAAATACATGAAAAATGGTGCTTGTGGTCTGTGGTCAGCAGTGAAATCTGAAAGGAACACAGAACTAAATGATCTCAGGTCAACCGTAGCCCAGTTGGTCCATGATTCCAAGAGTGTAGTAATCCAGTGGATACCCTCACACTGCAAGCTCAATGGGGATGAAGATGCTGACAGATTGGCTAAAGAGGGAGCAGAGATGCCTCAAGATGACAACCTGGTCAGCTAGAAAGAAGCAAAAAACCATCGCCAGAGGGCACTACACAACAAAGTGGGAAAAATAACACATAAAACACAACAAGCATTATGGATATTACGAACTCCCAGAAGAGACCACATTATCATACTTCGCCTCCGGACGGGTCACAACAGAATGAGAACATAACTAGATTCCGGATAGGAACAAACGATTTAAAATTATTGATGACAAAAATGTCACCAAACATCGAAAAATTAGTTTCATCACATCTAGCTCAGCTCTAATCAATACATTATAACATTAATTTTGTCAATGACACAGTGAGCAATACACCAATATTGGTATTATCTTCTAATAAAATAACTGAACAGGGGGAGCTATCGAATTATTCACTGAAAAAGAGGGCGCTCATTCAAAAAAGGTTGAGAACCTATGATTTAAACATATCTCGAGTCATATAATTAGAGCTTACTTTATTACCAGACTTGTTAAGATAACAATACTGCTGTGTTATAGACCCACTTATGAGGTGCAAATGATAAGAAAGACATGTTTTATGAACAACTGCAGGATGAAATTAACAAAACTCCAAAATATGACCTATTAATAGTGATGTTTGACTTCAATTCGAAGGTTGCTAGTGACAATGTAGGTGTGGAGAGAGTTTTAGAAATAGAAAAATAAAACTCAATGAGCGAGAACGTAGAAAAGCTAGTTGATAAATGTATGCTGTCGAACTTGTTAATAGAAGGTACTTCTTTGCACCCAAGAAGATTCAGAAACTTACTTGGCACTCATCTGACGGGATGGCCAAGGAATCAGTCTGATCATCTTTGTTCAAATACAGAATTGTGAATATTATTGCTGGATGTCCGTGCAAACAGAGTATACACAAAATAGATGAGACTGCAGTAACACTATTTGATTGGCAAAACACGTAAACACAAAGTACTGTAGTTTTACAAATTACAAAAACAATGACAAAATACAGCAACGTTTCGACCAACAAGGCCTTTATCAAGCAAACGAACATCAGGAGAGACAAATTTAAAAAAGACAAATGGACGACCAAATACAAATAAACGTTTCTAATGAAAATCAGGGAATAAAAACGAATAGCGAAATAGATGTAACACAAACAACACACATAAAAACTAGAAATAGAAAGGAAGAGAAATAATGAAAAATCTAGCAAATATATAACTTGAATACATGCAACATATACCCATATAGATTACAAGACATGGGAAGAGAAAGTACTAAGAAGCATAGGAATGTAATACGTTAAGCCCACGTGGTCGCAAGGTACTATACACAGAAATCAACCGATTCTCTAGAGCAAATCGACTGCGATCATCCGAAGAACAGGATCGGATGGCTGTGACCTGGAAATCGTGAGCTCCTACATGGCCAGTATCATTGAAATGGGTGGCTACTGGGGTCACAGAGCATTGGCGTATGTCGCGCAAGTGTTGGGCGAATCGGTCACTGATCCTCTTGCCTGTCTCACTGATATAAACCTTGTTACACCGCTTACAGATAATGGCATAGATACGATTACGGGACTCGCATGTGAAACCATCTTCAATAACAAACGTGGCTAAAGGAAAAGATACAGTACGAGTCTGTATCACATAAGCACACGTGTTGCAACGTCGACGGCCACACTGGACAGTGCCAAAATGAGTCTGGATATTGGACTTAAGGCGACTGTGTACCAACATATCCTTAAGACTTCTGTCCCGTCTGTAAACCACCAAAGGATAGTTGAGAAAGACGTGAACTGGTCTCATGATCTGACTTAAGGATAGACAGATGACGGAATAAAACATTTTTCACCAGTAAACTATGGGGGTGGAAAGTTAAAATAAGTTTTACTCTGTCAGAGTTAGTAGTCCTATGCTGGCTGGTAAGGGCCTGCTGGCGAGTGATTTTCTAAACTCGATGCATAGCCGAGACAAGCACCCTCTCCGGGTATAGGCGCCTGCGACAGAAATCAAGCATCTCGCGAGCTCTCTCAAGAAAATCATCGTCCTCGCTACAAAGGCGATGAAGGCGCAAGAGCTGCGAGAATGGCAAAGAGTAACGACAAGCCCGGGGATGGGAAGAAGTATAAAAGAGAAAACTATGTGCGTCAGTAGGTTTGTAATATACTGATGTAGTGATAGTGGATAGGTGTATGGTGATAGTAATGTCAAGAAAGTTGACACAAGTAGTGGAGATGTGAGAAATAAAACGAATATAAGGGTTGACATCATTAATGAAATTAATGAAGCGTGACAAACGTTTTTGTGTTACATTTATTTCGTTATTCGTTTTTATTCCCAGATTTTCGTTAGAAACGTTTGTATTTGGTAGTCTATTTGTTTGTTTTTTATTCGTCACTCCTGTTGTTCGTTTGCTTGGCCCTGTTTTTGTCATTGTTTTTGTAATTTGTAAGACTACAGTACTTTGTGATTACGTGTTTTGCAAACAGAGTACAGATGCAGAAAATGATCATAACTTATGCGCAAGGCTTCAAAATTACATCGGAGACTCTCGACGGTGCTATGCATTTCGGGCATTGCATCTGAGATCTACCTGTGTGAGAAAGAGACCAAAGCACACATGGTTATTTACTTAAGTATAATGATCATGGTTCAATCAATTTATCAATCAGTCAGATTAAATCTGACTTTTAAAATAATTTTGTTTAAACCACTACCAATAGACAGTCAACGGCTCAAGAAATAAAATATAACAAAAAATAAGTGAAAGTGAAATATCAGAAAGAACTTAAGAACAGGTTCTAGTCCTTTGAGAAGAATGAACAGAACGTTGAAAAATGAAATAAGATTTTGTGTAAACATAATTTTGGAGGCGGCAAGTAGTATTGCAGGATTAAAGAAGACAGACAGGAGACCTTGAATAAGTGAAACATCTGTAACTGTAAACAAGAAAGCAGCAGTAGTTAACATGTTATATACAATAAGGGGCGGCTTGTCATTAAGGGCCAGTGGAGCCCGGCCTCACCTAACATTTTGAGTAACGTGCACTTATTAATTTTAGAAATTATTTGTTCATAATTATTACTTTCAACGGGATGCTGATTAACTTTTAAAGTTGGTATATAACGCTAAAACATCACACAATCTGAAATTCGGCATCTTTCTTCCCTAATTATTATACGCCCCTGGTCATTATGTCTTCCCCCACTCCCACCCGCCCCTCCCCTTTCCAAACCAAAAATGAGTAACGTGTACCTATTTTATAAATTATTTCTTCATAAATATTACTTTTAACTTGACACGGATTAGCTTTGCAAATTGAATATATAACACTAAAATATAAATATATCATAATAACATAACAATCATAATAATATATAAAATATCATTAAAAAATATATACAGTCGGAATACAGTCACGCATACTGCAGCGCGCCATATCGGTAGTTCATTTTAAAATGTGCCTATCTACGATGTAACATTGCTACCTTTGACCTTTGACGTCTACCTGCGTATTAATGATAATTGTCAAAACAATTACATTATTTTAATTCATCCGGTAGCTAATGTATTCTTACGCGTCAACTCATTCTATGATTAAATAGTCTTTTTAAATATCGATTGAATCACCCATTATATATAAAAGTAGTATAGAATTATAGAAAATAACAAAACTAAATTACTAATAATAATATCTCTCGCGATCGTTAATCATCATTTAATATTTTAAGTTAATCGCCCATTCGATCAATATACATTTGTCTACGACAATGTACTTTCACTCTCATTTTCGTTTACACAGCTGACAAAGTTTACGAAAAGAAATTATATATTACAAAATCACTCAACTTGTATATAGTCGCATTGGCGGAATAGTCTGTGTAGTCTGTAATGCGGGTGACGCGCGTTCAATTTATGTAGATGCTGCTTTTAAAAAAAAATCTTCTCTGGGCACTCATGTCGTTTGATGTGGCCGAAATATTTAATTGTCTTTGATTTTATGTTCTTTAATTAATAGCCAACGTGTGGATGTGGGTAATGGACATTTGATGAGGCAGTGAAAAGCATATGTGTGCTTTTGAATATGGGTGTTGCAGGGGAGTCATCCGTGTGTAATGGACAGAACGGAGAGCAAGTGAATCTATGCAGAAGGAACTCAGGGTCAGAGAAAGCTGGCAGATGCTACAGATAAGAAAGAGAGAATTTATATATTTTGGACATATGGAAATACATGGGCGGGGGCTGAAGAGGACCGTAGGAGGAAGGCATGCCGGCAGGGAGAGGAGGAGGAAGACCACGGAGAAGATAGATTCAGGATGTAACTGATGGTTTGAACGTGATGGCTGCAGAGCCAGGACATCTGGCATATGAGAGAGAGAAATTCCGGATTACTGTTGGAGTGGCAAAGTTCTGTTCAGGACAAGCTATTTGATGATGATGATGAATAGCCAACTCTCTTTTATATCAAGCTGTTAGAGAGCAGAAGCATTTGTTCTTTTCTCGAAAGAGTGAATAATTTCCCGGAATAGACAAATAATAGTAAGTAGTCAAAAAACCATGATTTTTCCGAAAATTGTGTATGGCTCCACCAAGAAAAATGACCACGAGCCGCCAATGTATACAATATTAAGAATGAAACGGAGAAATAACAGTTAAAAAAGGAAGTAGACTAAAAGACAGAGGAGTGAAAAGAGCTGCTAGAAGAAACAAAAGAGCTTATGTCAATCAACCAGCTGAAGAAAAGGAATATGCATCTAAGAATGTAAGCAGTACAACACACTAAAAGAACAAGCTGGAACTTTTATTGTAAAGTGTACCCCAATCAAGATTAAAGATGGTACAGCACACATATCAAATGGAGCATGAAGTTCAGACAAAAACATGTCTGCACACACAAAATAAAACTCGCTTCTCAAGGCTGGTGGTCTGGGTTCAGCTCCGCAATGCGCGTGGAATTTTTCCCGACCCCGACGGCTCTCAGGTCGACCCAGCCTCAACTGGGTACCAGACATGCTCTGGGAAAGTAAAGGCGGCCGGCGTGATGCTGACCACATCACCCATCGTGTGCCCGACGTTCAATGAAAAATACAGGCCTAACACTGTATTGACCTATATACCCCGAGGTATGAAAGGATTCCTTTACTTTTTTTTTTTTACACACAATATAAGCCAAGGATTCATGTACGCATTGAATCATTCATAGTATGAGTCGTTTCTGTAACCATCTTATCCATTTGTTGCAGTTGGTAGCATAAAATACTTGAATAATTATTTTGAAATCACAAACTCTATTTGGTCAATTACCGTAGATGTTATCGTTCAGAGGTACTCCAATTAGAGTTCTAACAACACATTGTGTAGAACCGATTTCAACAAATCTTGTAAATAAATATACATAAAGCAGATATTTTGAGATCCCGAAAAAAATGTCAAAACTCTGAACTTTTAACACTTATTTGTCTTGGCGTCCATATCCATGAAAACAAGCGTTGTAAAGATCACGAACAGCTAGTTCTCCATTCAGATTTTTGAACGTTGTGTCTCCAGAGTGGTTAACATTATTGTCTTACATTTTCTTATTGTCTGTTCTAATTCAAAATCAGTGACCTCCAAAGACCCCATTCCCTCATTTACATTCCTGATTTTCTAATATCTCAGATAAACTATAAACTTGTCTCTAAAAAAAGATAAAAAAGCTGAGGTGGAAGAACAATTATCACAGCGCACTACACGACTCAGCAACAACCAGTCTCATTTTGGAAGCTCACGAAGAACAGTCTAAAGATATAAATGAATGGCTAGTAACATATTCAGATATGTTCAAATCAATTCAAATATTGATCATTCTACTGAAGTATTGAAGAAAAACTGGTTTCCAAAGCTATATCTATTCCATTGAGTGTACTCCATTTGGTGATCAGTGATTCAACGTTTTTGTTGTAAAATGATTCCCTTTTATATCCTACATTTTGCATGGTCTGTGCTCATTAATTGGAAAATTAGAAAGTCTACAAATATATCTGAATCAATTGTGTCCATTTATTAGCTTCACAATCAATGTATACTAGGCCTGGCTTATATTAATCTAGTATTAATGTGGCACACTACTAATACAACGATCGATATTTCTTGAAAAAATAGATTTTCAAGTTCATTTCTAGAATTGAAACGTATTAAGAGTTATAATTTACTGAACGTTCAATGAGCTTAAAAACAGATTTTTCAACAAAATGTCCTTTGCGAAAAAAAATCATATTTACAGATAATTTCAAGAATTGTGTTTCTTTATTGTGCTGGGGAGGGGAGAAAAAGGAGAGGGGGGATTTTAATGTACCGAAGTGGTTAACTTTATGTCCACGAAAATTTTGGGGGGTAATCACGCTCTACCAGAACACATTTCTAGCAACATTTTTCAAAATGGAATGATCCTGGAAATATGTCTATAACTTAAGTTCTGTGTAAGCTAGATTTATACTGTTGGTATCAAAATATGCAGAATTAAATTCTGAACAATCTTATAATAAATAGTTATATATGTAAATCAGTATTTATTTAGTAAATTATTGTTGTATTTCATGTTCAGAGTAACTACTGCGACTTTCAAACTTGAATCAATACTTAGCCATTGCTGAATTCTCAATCATTGTCGGTGAAATCATAAACATGAAACACTGTGTGTGTGTTTATTTGAACTTTGGAACAAATCCATGTCTTGTGCGGCACTTTATCGACGTGGAGGACGAAACAACATCTTATAACTAAACGTTTCACACGAAAGTTCACTTTTTTCACAACAGGAAAAATATATTTGCGAATAAAACTATTTACTAAAAATTCGAAACAAAATTCTACCATGCTGTATAGTATATGAATGAAATGGGAGTTATCTGTCCGTTGAATTCTGTAAACAAAAACAGTGTCGGTCGTATAGTAGCTGAACAGTAAAACAAAACGTGCATGGACTCAAATTAGCCGTTGGCAGCGTGTTTTGGCATAATGAGAGAACTGTTTTCTACGCTGGGAGCGTCGACTGGACATATAGAATAAAAGCAAAGGGTTATTGCTTTGCGTCTGACAGTCTGAGGTTCAAAACCAGACTACGTCGTTCGGTTCGAAAGATAATTTTGCCTGGAGATTCCGTAGGATTATTACTGAAGCTGTAGAGTTTGGGGTTTGTGCAATTCTCTCGGCAAATGGTGCGCTATTTATCTGAAGAGTGACATAATCATATGAGGAATCCGGTCCAAAGTCAGTTCTTCGTATTTAGACCGATTTGTTTAGTACTTAGTGATAAACAATGAATTAGTCAAGTTCCATGAATGCCCGCGTTGGCCATCATGTCTCTCCTTGGTGTAGTCTATCAGTTCTGAAGATGATCTTTTGTCGAACCCAGATATCTCTCTCTCTCGATCGTACTTTGTCGGTCATTTTCATCATTCTTTCTAATATAATCTAATATATAAATAAGACAAAGATCAATGGAATTGTATTTTTGTCTCAGTTGTTTGGAGATATCTGGACATCCTATGGACTTGAAATTTGGCAAGAAGTGGCTTTCATGAATACAAATAGGAAATATTATAAAACTAGACTTTTATACGTTTCTATAACCATATTCCCAACTTAACGCACATGGACATTCTGTGTAGAAATCGCCGAAAGTGTCTTTCCATGTATTTCACGACGTTAGCGGTCACGTGATGCGCAAAGCGATCATGTTGTTATAGTCCGGTGACGTCTTTCGCACATCACACGAATCATCATCATGAAGGTGCGTATCCTTTATAGGACATTGCTCTCTTTGCAGCGCATCTCCTTCTTTTTCTTTGCGTTCATTCTTTACGACCAATTTTAATCACTCTTTGTGACATGTCTGATCTTTGTCAAGAGCGTGTATACGTTGCACATTGGTTTGGTAGGCCCCTAAACGCATAGAATTCTACACGTTTAGGACACGTGCGTCCGATTTCAGCCAAACCTACTTAGCCGCCTCTTACGACATGCGTGGCAGGCAGCAGCGGTTCTATTCTTTACACTCCAAATTTGGGCCCCGGTAACCATTCTTGCGTATCTGAAATTCACTCTGTCTCTAGCCAATTCACCCTCTTCGTCGATGGTCATATTCATGGTTTCCTTAACATCTTGTAGCCATTTTCGTCTTGGTCTGTCTCTGCGCGTCCTGGGACCCTGCCTTCTAATATTGTTCTTTCCAGGCCATCGTGACGCTTAATGTGACCACATAATCCATTTTTCTGTATAGTATATTGTTTATCAGCCAATTCTCTTTCATGACATCAGTGTTCTTTTTTTTCTGTCCATGGTATTCGTAGGATATTTCTGTAACATTTAGTTTCGAAGGACTGGATTTTCGTTTCACACGAATACTAATATATATATTGGTATTTCAACATGTCAGTTATGTACGTTCTGCCAATTTTTTTATTTATAATTTTTTTTTTAAACACATCGATAAATTAATAATCTGAATAAATTTAAGTTGCAAATTGTTATTTTTCAACTTTCACTGGAATTCAAATGTATCAGGTTTTACTGGCAGTCGGAATGAGTTTATTTTAATCTTATGTGGCCAACCGACAATGTTTTCAAACTTTCACGGAGACAAAACGTTTTTTAAAGGGGAAGAGGTCGATTTGGAGGTAACGGGGCATGTTTCTCATTCCGATTGGCAGTAAAACCTGATATTTCATTCTAACCGTATCTGACCGTATTTCATTCCGATTCCGTAAACAACTTTGCAAATATATTTATACTAAATTCCCCCTGAGAAGAACGGGTAAAACTGCTAGTATATATATATATATATATATATATATGAGTAATTTATCCATACCACTCTGTCCTAGGCAACTCGCTCAATATCTTATATGAAATTGGGTACTATATTTCTCGTCTCTCTCAGTCAAGTTCGTTTCATGGTTTTCCCTAAAGCGTCCCATTATTCTTGAACCATTTGCAAACCCCCTCAATGTATGCTTTGTTATTCTTTGATCATTTCATCTCAGAGTATACTCTTCTTCTCTTTCTCAATCTTCTCAATCTTCTCTTTCTTATAACAGTTGCAACTAGTGGTTGGCCAGACGTCGTTCTTGCAAGTTTCTGTAGCTCTCAAAATTATGTATGGTGAGGTAACTGTCGTCCTTTTTTCATCCACGCTTGATACCGGCATCGGCGGAGTTGTGGCATCAATCTAACACATACTGATTGATTGTTGCATGAAGGCTTGCTTTTCTTATCATCATTGTCACACGCCATTCAGGGGAACATTGCTCTGAATAAGAAACTAGAGAGATAAAGTAAATGTGTATTTGATCTGGAAAGTGAAAGAGTGAGGACAAGAAGGTAATAATAAATGAAAGTAATAAGTAGTCATGCACAATAGTAATTTAGTAGCAGCAACGAAAAATTGTAGAAGACAAACAACAAACATTAAAACTTTCTATATAAAACTAAACGTGAATAGAATGCTCAGATCTGGTTTTAGCTTAGACAAGAATATTGTACACTAACACAGAACTCTACACAAGAGTTTCTACTTAAACAACTCAACACACAAAGAGTATCCACATAAACAAGTTAATTATGAAACTATGCAAAAGACATTCCCCCATAGACAAGTTAGCACAAAATAGTTTCCAACTTGGACATGCTAACACAAAGATTTTCCACCCTTCTTATTTTCTCCTCCCTATCTCTCTCTACCACACACCCACCCACTCCCACCCACCCACTCCCACCCACACACATTCACAGACAAGAGATCTAAACACAGCAATATACGGATTAGGAGTTTCAAACTGGTCCATAGGGAACATGGGTCTTTAACAACAGTTCCTTGCTGGATACATGTCATTTGTAAGAAGAGACATACTAAGTGCTAGAGTAACCTCATAGCCAGATAAACAACCCAACTGTGGGCAAGTCGTAGACCATATGGTCACACAGAGATAAAAGGTTAGCATGCTCACAACCAAAAATAAAACTCCCATCTTGGCTTCAAACTGTGTGCCTAGCTATTAAGAGGCTTATAAGCAACCAAACAACAAAGCTAAGGTCAAATATAATTAATTGTTCATGTTTGTTTTGTACAGCTTGTCTGACTTAAACATTTTCAAATACTCAGCTTTCACTTCATATTAATTCGTGTCAATCTCCCTTTTGTTGTTGTTCTTATTATTTGAGAATAGTTATTGAAAGTTTCATATGTTCTTACTAGAATTCTTATTGTTATCTAGTCAAGTGAGTGATGTCTGTTTTATTGCTGATTCTATGTTTGTGACTTTCTCTACTGTATTTGCAAGGGGAATTGTTTGTATTCAATGTCAAGTTATGAATAGAAACAATACTAGTCAACCTTAATCTGACTTCATAGTGTTCATAAAGTCAGTTTGTATGTGTGTTTACATAGAAATAATTAAATGTAACAATACAATACATGCATACACACCCACATACACAAATAGAAAAGACACACATATATAATACACACATAGAGATAGCGACATATGATGAGGGAGCACATATGGAACACATACCAACGTATCGCGATTAAGAGATTTCGAAAACATACACATGCAATAAACGTTGTCCAGACAAACATATGTAAAAAATCTCTAAAGAGGAGAAAATGGCAAGAAAACGCCACTGACAAGACCATTTGCTTTGCTGCCTGCATGACCTATCACAATGCGTTGCCCCTTGCTGCTTGGAATTTCCCTTTTCTTAGTTCCGTCTAGTGATTGCCATTCTTTATTAAACGTGTGGTGAGCATTTACCCACGATTCGTCCAGATATACAATATCGTAACCTTCCGTTCTACGCTTCCGTATCTCCCGCAGATATTTGTATCGTGCAGCTATCAGATGCGTTTTCTCACAAACTATATTCCGACCTGTACTAGATTTCCGAAAAGTGAAACCGCTGCACCTAACAACTCTCCATAAGGCGGTTTTAGATATATCAATATCACATTGAATTCGCAGACGTGATTTCAATTTACGTAGTGTAACCACATCATTGGCCTTAAACATTTTATGAATCTCTCTCACAATAACATCTTTATCGAAATCGTCAGTTTTCCGTTTCCGGCCTTTTCTGTGTTCCTTACGTTCATCACAACAGTCCTGTTCTATCCAACGGCAAAAGGCCATTCTACTTATACCAAGAGCATGTTGTGTTCTCCTCTTCGGGTCTTGTAAGTTGTGATATAAACCACCACGTCTGGCTTCTCTGCAGAAGTAGCTATACAGTTGTGAAGTCGCCTTCTGCATGGTAGTGAATTTACACTTCAAACTCATTTCTAATACTGATAATAAAATAGTACCTTCCGCTTCCAGTAATGCAAATAAATGGTTTGTGACACGCCAATGACAATCTTTCACATACAGTGTGAAATTATTAATTTCACTGGATTCCCGATTTTAACTTCTGCTGAATTGCACGTGGAGCGCACATTGGCATCTTGATGTCAATACTTCACTTTCGTACCTTAACATTCTAAAATTATACCAAATCAATATCGCTGTTAAATTAGTAATAACATATAATTCAAATCTTACATAACTAAAGTTTTGGATGGGCAAAAAATACTTTTGGAACGTCGTCCCTGTTACCTATATAAAAATGCAAAAATCAAGAATTTCTGTCAAGTGGATGATTTTATATCGGTCAGTAAAGATGATCACGAATTTTGGAACGAACTATAGTGTTTGGTTACTTAACTTATACCAAATATTGTATCTTACTACTCTTGATTCTTCTTCTAATTTTTAGCAGTTTTAATTGTATCTTGTTGTCGACCTTCAAAAGAAACATCTGGGATATCTTGCTTGCTTCATGTTATCTATTTAAATTGATAGAACCATCATCGTTGTACTTTATTGAATCCTCATGTATGCTCCGATCTCTTTCTTATATATATGAAGATCTCAGCAATAGTGCATGAATTCCGTAGCACAGGCATTTGATCACAACGTAGTTGGTCGTTTATGTGGGTAAACATTTGTAGATGTTTACTTTGTATTAATGTTTCTTATGCAGAGGTTCACCAGCCTACTCATATCGACATGGCATCATTTGTGTTACATTTTCAATGAATAAAATTAAACGGTTGACTGCGCTAAAAGTTATTCGAGAAGAACAAGATGAAGATGATATCAGTTATTAGTTATCATTTATCAGAGGACTATCATCATAGCACTCCGGACATGTCCATTGCTCCAATCTCCGCCTCAGAAAATCCAGCAGCGTCCAGCGGCATAACACATCAGTTCAATGTTGGTTAATCTGTCTCTTTGCATATTTTGTATGCCGTTATTTACAGGCTGCACCAATATTGACACCCATCTCTCTCAATCTGGTCACCGAGTGGGACTCGCAACACTGAAATTCTTCTGTTCGAAAAGACTCTCTCAGCGCGTTAAGAATGTCATTTCGGTCCATTGCAGCCCCCTCTGATACCGGGGATATGCCAGCCAATCTGTTAGCTCGTTCATAACCCCTGACTCCTGCGTGCCAGGGACAAAAATGAAGGGGATTTATTTTATCCCTGTCTGTACTAGTACATCAACTCAGTTCCGTCTCACCATTCCTGTTTCGACTTTACGAATCATACTCATGGAGTCACTGAGTATAAAAACACGAGCGAAGTCATGAGATGCCAACCACTTCACCGCCTCTGTAACCTCCAGTACCTCCATTGTCAAACTACTTATGGTTGTCGCGTAGGCTCCACTGGTCTCTCCTATTATTTTTCCTCCCGAGGAAAAGCCCACACACAGCGATGTTGGCAAATGACTGAACTATCGGTGAAAATTACTGCTTCTGTTTCATTGACGTTGTCATTCAAGAGAGCCTCAAACTCCGAATTGATTAGGTATGGATTATTTTGTTCACAGATTTTCTTAATGGATGTAATGACTGTAAAAGCAGTCTGAAATTTTGGTGGCAAAGCAACATTCCTTTCCTGGTTCGATTACGGAAGGTTCATATATGTTCCCAAGGGTACCATCCGCTTGACTCAGCCATGCTCTGCCTCTCTTGAGTCTACATCCTTTGTCCTTACTGAGTTCTTCATGGAGGGGGTGGTCTTTGTTTGCGTTGATTTTAAGATACGTTCGAACCCCCTAAGTCTCAATTTTGTGAGCAATAGTGAAGAGATCAAGAAGGAATCTCATTGACACTCCTGCTGAATCTTTGGTGCATCCTAGAATGATGCGCATAGCCTCAGTCTGAATTTTTTCGTCTCACTGTCTACGCAGGACTAATTGTTAAGATAGCGCATGCATATTCTATACATGACAGAACGAGGCCTTGGTATAGGAGCACAAGAAGGCGTTGCTCAATGTTAGCAGCGGCCATGATTTTCAGAACGGATAGTGTGTTGCGAGCCTTGGCAGAAATTTGGTCGATGTGGTCCCCAAAGCATAGACTGCTATCAAACTTTATACCCAGATAGCTCATACAGGAGCCCGTTGATTTACACAAATGAAGTAAACAGACAAGAGCAACATGACTCGTCGTGAACAATAGTTGTAACCCTGTGCTTCAGTGGAAGAGGAAGACATACATGATGATGATAGAATGTTAACTTTGGCAGGTCACGACAATTTTGTGTATTAGGTGTTATCTTTACACATTTACAACAGCAGGTAGAATCTCAAGTCAGTACTTGGATGCATCTGTTTATCTCTACATTTCCTTGTTGATACAACTCAGGTATCAGGGAATCTGCTCCGGTTTCCTTTGATTTGACTCCTCTGCGTCAAAGTGTCCTGACACACGGTGCTGATTTTGGAGTAATTTTCTAATTTATTATGTGTGTATTTGTACTACAGCGTTTGTTTATTCATGCTAGTAAACAAAACCCTACTAAAAATCATCATGAAGAGGATGGAACAAAAATTAGAAGACGAAAAACACGAAACACAAGCAGGTTTCAGAGGAGGTAGAGGAACTAAAGACCATATTTGTAGCATGAGACTAATTATCGAGAAATGCAGAGAATACAACATAGACCTGCATGCATGTTTCATAGACTATAGCAAGGCTTTCGACTATATACAACATCCGTAAATGTGGAACATCATAAAAGACATGCATTTCCCAACACACATAATACAACTCATAGAATCTCTATTTCACGAACAACAGGCAACCATTAAAATAGGACGTGAAATAGCTGAATGGTTCGAGACTCAAAAGGGGGTAAGACAGGGATGTATTTTGTCCCTATACTTATTCAATATATATGCGGAGAACATCATGAGGAATGAAAAGACGATGCCAACTATGAATTAGGACCCTTTCACTATAGGCGGCAAATCCATACCAGAGCTTAGATACGCAGACGATACAGTAGTATTATCCATCAGTAAAGAGGTTTTGGAAAACCTAATCATAACGACCAAGAAACATTTAGAAGACCAACATTTATATTTGAATACACAAAAACAAAAATCATGTCAACTGACAAAGCAAAAGGCTCACCTAACATTCAAATACACAATGAAGAACTATAATGTGTAGAGAGCTACGAATACATGGGTTTAATAATTAACAAAAACGGTGACTGCTCCAAAGAGATCTCAAGAAGATTGGCAATAGCAATCAAGAAGTTAAACACAATGAAGAACATGGGGCAAAGCACCTCTCCATGAAGAACTCATTAAGGAGAAAGGGTGTAGACTCAAGAGAGGCAGATCATGGCTGAGTCAGGCGGAAGATACGCTTAGGAAAATATGTGATCCTTCCGGAATTGAAACAGGAGAGGAATGGATTGCTGTGCCGCCTCAATTTCCGACTGCTTTCATCGTTATTACATCTATTAACAAAAACTGCGAACAAAATAATCTATCACTGCTAAACGTGGAGGTGGAGGCTCTCTTGAATGACATCGTCAATGATACAGATGTGGTTATTTACACCGATGGTTCAGTCATTCGCCAACAACGCTGTGCGTGGGCTTTTCAGCACGCTCAGGAGGAAAAATAATAAGAGAGGCCAGTGTGGCCTACGCAACAACCACAAGTAGCTTGACAATGGAGGTTCGGGCGGTTACGGAGGCGGTGAACTGGTTGGCATCTCACAATTACCCTCGTGTTTTCATACTCAGTGACTCCATGAGCATGATTCGTAAAGTCCAATCAGGTATGGTGAGACGCAACTGGGTGGAGGTACTGGTACAGACAATGATCAGAGAAATCACCTTTATTTTTGTCCCTGGGCACGCAGGAGTTAGGGGTAATGAACGAGCTGACAGATTGGCTGGCTTAGCTACAATATCAGAGGGAGCTGCAATGGATCGAAGTGACATTCTTCACGCATTGAGAGAGTCTTTCCAAACAGAGGAGTTTCAGGGCTGTGAATCCCACTCGCTGACCAGATTGAAAGAGATGGGTGTCAATATTGGTGCAGCCCGAAAAGAACGACATACTAGATATGCAAAGAGATTGATTAATCAACATCGAACTGGCGTGTTGGGTCGCTGGACGCTGCTGGATTTGCTGAGGCGGAGATCGGAGCACCTATGGACATGTCCGGAGTGTTATGATGATAGTCCTCATATAACTGATAACTGATAACCAGCAAAATACTAAAATTAAAAATGTTGAGAGCATGCATTTTTCCAGTGGCTACTTATGGTTGTGAATCATGGATTATTACACAAAAACAAGAATGAAAATCCAGTCCTTCGAAACTAAATGCTTCAGAAAGATCGTACGAATACCATGGACAGAAAAAGGAAAGAACACTGACCTCCTGAAAGAACTAAATGTTAAAGAGAATTGGCTGATAAACAACATAATATACAGAAAAATTACATACTTTGGTCACATCAAACGTCTCGATGGCCTGGAAAGAACAATATTAGAGGGCAGGGTTCCAGGACACAGAAGCAGAGGCAGACCAAGAAAAAGATGGCTACAAGATATTAAAGAAACCATGAATATAACCATCGACGAAGTATGTGAACTGGCAAGAGACAGATTGAATTTCAGATGTGCTGCAAAGAGAGCAACTTCCTATAAAGGATACGCACCTTGATGATGAGCTTGTTTATTATGCTTTTTACAAAATAACGTGATATGTTTATCAATTTGGACAAATTAAACAAATAAAACATTGTGTAAATGTCCATATGTTTATAAATTTGGACAAATTAAACAAATAAAACATTGTGTAAATGTCCATATGTTTATCCATTTGGACAAATTAAACAAATAAAACATTGTGTAAATGTCCATATGTTTATACATTTGGACAAATTAAACAAATAAAACATTGTGTAAATGTCCATATGTTTATAAATTTGGACAAATTAAACAAATAAAACATTGTGTAAATGTCCATATGTTTATCAATTTGGACAAATTAAACAAATAAAACATTGTGTAAATGTCCATATGTTTATACATTTGGACAAATTAAACAAATAAAACATTGTGTAAATGTCCATATGTTTATCCATTTGGACAAATTAAACAAATAAAACATTGTGTAAATGTCCATATGTTTATACATTTGGACAAATTAAACAAATAAAACATTGTGTAAATGTCCATATGTTTATCAATTTGGACAAATTAAACAAATAAAACATTGTGTAAATGTCCATATGTTTATAAATTTGGACAAATTAAACAAATAAAACATTGTGTAAATGTCCATATGTTTATAAATTTGGACAAATTAAACAAATAAAACATTGTGTAAATGTCCATATGTTTATAAATTTGGACAAATGAAACAAATAAAACATTGTGTAAATGTCCATATGTTTATAAATTTGGACACATTAAACAAATAAAACATTGTGTAAATGTCCATATGTTTATCAATTTGGACAAATTAAACAAATAAAACATTGTGTAAATGTCCATATGTTTATAAATTTGGACAAATTAAACAAATAAAACATTGTGTAAATGTCCATATGTTTATAAATTTGGACAAATTAAACAAATAAAACATTGTGTAAATGTCCATATGTTTATAAATTTGGACAAATTAAACAAATAAAACATTGTGTAAATGTCCATATGTTTATAAATTTGGACAAATTAAACAAATAAAACATTGTGTAAATGTCCATATGTTTATAAATTTGGACAAATTAAACAAATAAAACATTGTGTAAATGTCCATATGTTTATAAATTTGGACAAATTAAACAAATAAAACATTGTGTAAATGTCCATATGTTTATAAATTTGGACAAATTAAACAAATAAAACATTGTGTAAATGTCCATATGTTTATAAATTTGGACAAATTAAACAAATAAAACATTGTGTAAATGTCCATATGTTTATCAATTTGGACAAATTAAACAAAAAAACATTGTGTAAATGTCCATATGTTTATAATTTGACAAATTAAACAAATAAACATTGTGTAATGTCCATATGTTTATTAATTTGGACAAATTAAACAAATAAAACATTGTGTAAATGTCCATATGTTTATAAATTTGGACAAATTAAACAAATAAAACATTGTGTAAATGTCCATATGTTTATAAATTTGGACAAATTAAACAAATAAAACATTGTGTAAATGTCCATATGTTTATAAATTTGGACAAATTAAACAAATAAAACATTGTGTAAATGTCCATATGTTTATCAATTTGGACAAATTAAACAAATAAAACATTGTGTAAATGTCCATATGTTTATCAATTTGGACAAATTAAACAAATAAAACATTGTGTAAATGTCCATATGTTTATAAATTTGGACAAATTAAACAAATAAAACATTGTGTAAATGTCCATATGTTTATAAATTTGGACAAATTAAACAAATAAAACATTGTGTAAATGTCCATATGTTTATAAATTTGGACAAATTAAACAAATAAAACATTGTGTAAATGTCCATATGTTTATAAATTTGGACAAATTAAACAAATAAAACATTGTGTAAATGTCCATATGTTTATCAATTTGGACAAATTAAACAAATAAAACATTGTGTAAATGTCCATATGTTTATAAATTTGGACAAATTAAACAAATAAAACATTGTGTAAATGTCCATATGTTTATAAATTTGGACAAATTAAACAAATAAAACATTGTGTAAATGTCCATATGTTTATAAATTTGGACAAATTAAACAAATAAAACATTGTGTAAATGTCCATATGTTTATTAATTTGGACAAATTAAACAAATAAAACATTGTGTAAATGTCCATATGTTTATAAATTTGGACAAATTAAACAAATAAAACATTGTGTAAATGTCCATATGTTTATAAATTTGGACAAATTAAACAAATAAAACATTGTGTAAATGTCCATATGTTTATCAATTTGGACAAATTAAACAAATAAAACATTGTGTAAATGTCCATATGTTTATAAATTTGGACAAATTAAACAAATAAAACATTGTGTAAATGTCCATATGTTTATAAATTTGGACAAATTAAACAAATAAAACATTGTGTAAATGTCCATATGTTTATAAATTTGGACAAATTAAACAAATAAAACATTGTGTAAATGTCCATATGTTTATAAATTTGGACAAATTAAACAAATAAAACATTGTGTAAATGTCCATATGTTTATAAATTTGGACAAATTAAACAAATAAAACATTGTGTAAATGTCCATATGTTTATAAATTTGGACAAATTAAACAAATAAAACATTGTGTAAATGTCCATATGTTTATAAATTTGGACAAATTAAACAAATAAAACATTGTGTAAATGTCCATATGTTTATCAATTTGGACAAATTAAACAAATAAAACATTGTGTAAATGTCCATATGTTTATCAATTTGGACAAATTAAACAAATAAAACATTGTGTAAATGTCCATATGTTTATAAATTTGGACAAATTAAACAAATAAAACATTGTGTAAATGTCCATATGTTTATAAATTTGGACAAATTAAACAAATAAAACATTGTGTAAATGTCCATATGTTTATAAATTTGGACAAATTAAACAAATAAAACATTGTGTAAATGTCCATATGTTTATAAATTTGGACAAATTAAACAAATAAAACATTGTGTAAATGTCCATATGTTTATTAATTTGGACAAATTAAACAAATAAAACATTGTGTAAATGTCCATATGTTTATAAATTTGGACAAATTAAACAAATAAAACATTGTGTAAATGTCCATATGTTTATAAATTTGGACAAATTAAACAAATAAAACATTGTGTAAATGTCCATATGTTTATTAATTTGGACAAATTAAACAAATAAAACATTGTGTAAATGTCCATATGTTTATACATTTGGACAAATTAAACAAATAAAACATTGTGTAAATGTCCATATGTTTATAAATTTGGACAAATTAAACAAATAAAACATTGTGTAAATGTCCATATGTTTATAAATTTGGACAAATTAAACAAATAAAACATTGTGTAAATGTCCATATGTTTATAAATTTGGACAAATTAAACAAATAAAACATTGTGTAAATGTCCATATGTTTATCAATTTGGACAAATTAAACAAATAAAACATTGTGTAAATGTCCATATGCAATGTGCTTCCATTGAATCTGGTCGTGGTATATTTTAAAACCATATATTAAATGTTGTGTTTGTAAGTGGCGAAGGGGTAGTGGTGAAGTTGTTGTGGTGAAAAGGGTGGTGGGTGGGAGGTGGAGATGGGGGTGGGGGTGGAGAAGGCAGTATTGCTAATTTTATACAAAATACATGTACGCAATGATGTTTGGTTTTGTGGCTTTGGTCACCAACCAATAGCAATATTCATAACATTCCTGAAGAAATTCTCTCTATGCCGTATCTAGAACGTCTCTGTATCTGACATGATCAAATCATCTGTAACATTCCTGAAGAAATTCTTTCTGTGCCGTATGTCCTGTCTCTGACATCAAGTCATCTATAACATTCCTCAAGATATTCTCTCTGTGCCGTATGTCCTGTCTCTGTATCTGACATGATGAAGTCATTTATAACATTCCTTAAGATATTCTCTCTTTGCCGTATGTCTGTCTCTGTATCTGACATGATGAAGTCATCTGTAACATTCCCAAAGATATTCTCTCTATGCCGTATGTCCTGTCTCTGTATCTGACATGATGAAGTCATCTGTAACATTCCCAAAGATATTCTCTCTATGCCGTATGTCCTGTCTCTGTATCTGACATGATGAAGTCATTTATAACATTCCTTAAGATATTCTCTCTTTGCCGTATGTCCTGTCTCTGTATCTGACATATAAGTCATTTAACATTCCTTAAGATATTCTCTCTATGCCGTATGTCCTGTCTCTGTATCTGACATGATGAAGTCATTTATAACATTCCAAAAGATATTCTCTCTATGCCGTATGTCTGTCTCTGTATCTGACATCAAATCATCTGTAACATTCCCAAAGATATTCTCTCTATGCCGTATGTCCTGTCTCTGTATCTGACATGATGAAGTCATCTTAACATTCAAAGATATTCTCTCTATGCCGTATGTCATGTCTCTGTATCTGACATAAACTCATCTGTAACATTCCCAAAGATATTCTCTCTATGCCGTATGTCCTGTCTCTGTATCTGACATGATGAAGTCATCTGTAACATTCCCAAAGATATTCTCTCTATGCCGTATGTCCTGTCTCTGTATCTGACATGATGAAGTCATCTGTAACATTCCCAAAGATATTCTCTCTATGCCGTATGTCCTGTCTCTGTATCTGACATGATGAAGTCATCTGTAACATTCCCAAAGATATTCTCTCTATACCGTATGTCCTGTCTCTGTATCTGACATGATGAAGTCATTTATAACATTCCTTAAGATATTCTCTCTTTGCCGTATGTCTGTCTCTGTATCTGACATCAAATCATCTGTAACATTCCCAAAGATATTCTCTCTATGCCGTATGTCTGTCTCTGTATCTGACATGATGAAGTCATTTATAACATTCCCAAAGATATTCTCTCTATGCTGTATGTCTGTCTCTGTATCTGACATGATAACATCTTATCTTCCTTCTCACCAGAATGTCTCCGTATTGTCTTTCTCTTTATGCGTTCAAAATAGCAAATTGTTTTCTTTGTGATGTAGAGGTTCGGTGCTCACATATCATTCCAAAGGTACTCGGTTCGCTTATTATCTATTTGCAGAATACTAAACGTTTTAGTTTACTTGATATGGGAACGACCGCGAATTCTCACTCCAGATTGAACATATATAGCTTGAATATCTTCCTTCTTCTTCTTCTTGTCTAAATGATCGTCTAGCCCACTTTCGATATCCTTATATTTCGATATCAGAATAATCACATCCTAAGTTTAATGTATCTTCAGATTCATTCAAAATAAGTCCAACAGCTTGCTTTGTTGTTATACTTTTAGGGTGACCATTTCCAAAATTTTCCTAACATCTTTTCATCATGAAAAAACTCAACTATTTACCTTATAAGTAAAAAAAATAATAATATCACACAGCTTGCAAAACCATGTAGAACACGTGGGTTGTGTTTGACGTCACATTTGTACACAATTTCTTTCGAAAATAGAAAAACAATGTTAAATTCTTCTCAGACCTATATTTGGGGATTTCGTGATATGCAATGTTTACATTCAATCCCGAAATATCAGAACCACAAGTTCTAAGGGTTAAAGGATCTAGAGTGACAATAAAAATAAGAACTTGAAATGTAAAAACAATGAATGAGGAGAAACATCTTATAGTTTAAAGTAAAAAGGCCGAATATCGACATATTGGAAATCGCTGAGCATATGTGGACTGGACATGGTCTTTTAACACACAAAATGAATGTTTATATACTTTGGAGGAGAAAAAACAAGGAAGGATGGAGTAGCTATATAGCTGCAATAAAACATCTTAAACACTCCTGGAATACAATTCCATAAACGAAATAATTCTTAGTGTTAGGTTCAAAAAAGACAACCAAGAAACATAACTCTTATACAAATGTATTCATCAACACTAGAGGAGAAAGAGTTAGAAATAGATGCATGTATGTTTATTTGTTTCCTTCATTTTATAATATCATGATCTAGCGGCTTAATGGGTCTTGTGCAGTTCACCGGAAAGTATACAACATTTATATTTCTTAAGTACGATGTGTCTTTAGGATATGATGCACGCTGATTAATTCAATCACAACAAACGATCTGTACGTTTCTAAAACTCAATGATGAGTTTCATGTGTGTAAGAAGTGATCAACAACTCTATCACACGGGACAACAAACTACAGAGCAACAGATGAATGAACACGTGAAAAAATAATGCAATTGTGATATATAATATGTAATACAATTGATAAAATCTCATTTTCCCCTTAAATAAAATGAAATCAGCTGAATTATTTTAGAATAAAATGCTCGATTTTTTGCTACTTGCCATGGACTTTATTCTTTGTCTAGACTTCAGCCAGATTTACAAATGCCAAATTTAAGGTCTTTATGTTGTCTGGAATTATGTAAAATATTTCGAACAGTCACATGTACACATGACCACAAATTTGCTTTATATATATATATATATATATATATATATATATATATATATACATACATGCAAACACACCATTTATCCAAAAATACACATTGTGTGTATATATACTCAAACATGCAATGTTAGCATGCCAGCTATTTAAAATGACAAGTTTATTAATTTTGATATAACAAGTTGAGTTTATGAAGATAAGACAAAACGCTTTTAGACGTTTGAGTAATAATTGAGAAGTCAGTTTTGAACAGAAATACTGTTGGGTGTACTCAGCGAAACACGTACAAACAAAGTACTATAGTTTTACAAAATACAGAAAGAGTGATGATAAACAGCAACGTTTCGACCAAAAGGCCTTTATCAAGCAAACGATACAACACGAGTGACGAATTTCATAAAACACTTACAAATGAATAGTTACAGAAACATTAAAACGTATCTAATGAAAATATGGGAATAAAAACGAATAACTAAATAAGTGCAACACAAAACTAGAAGTGGAAAAGAAGAGAAACAATAAACAATCAAATGAATATATAGCTTATATATATGAAGCAAACACACATATAGATTACAAGTCCAAGAGGTCGCAAAGTAACATATAACGAAATAAAACGGTTCTCCAGATGCAAATCGAATACGATCATCAGAGGAACATGATCGGATGGCTGTGACCTGGACGTCGCAAGCTCCTGAATGGCCAGTATCATTGAAATGGGTAGCTACAGGGTCACAGAGCATTGGTGTATATTGCGCAAGTGTTGGGCAAATCGGTCACTGAGTCTTCTGCCGGTTTCCCCAATATAGGCCTTGTTGCACCGCTTGCAGATAATGATATAGATAATATTACGGGACTCGCACGTGAAACTGTCTTCAATAACGAACGTGGCTTTTGATAAAAACACAGTGCGGGTCTGTATTACATAAGCACACGTGTTGCAGCGCCGACGGCCACACTGGATGGTGCCAAAATGACTCTGGATATTAGGCTTGAGGCGACTGTGAACCAACATATCATTAAGACTTCTGTCCCGTCTGTACGCCACTAAAGGATAGTGTTGGAAGATTGAACGTGTCTCAGGATCAGACTGAAGAATGGAAAGATGACGGAATAAGAATTTCTTCACAAGGGAACTATGAGGGTGGAAAGTTAAGACAAGTTTCACACTGTCAGAATTGGAAGTTCTATGCTGGTTAGAGAGAGCCTCCTGGCTAGAAATTTACTGAACGCGCCGCATAGCAGATGCAAGCACCTTATCCGGGTATAAGCGCTTACGGAAGAAATCAAGCTGCTCGTGAGCTCTATCGAGAAAATCATGGTCCTCGCTACAGAGGCGACGAAGACACAAGAAGTGAGAGAATAGTAAAGAGTCACGACAAGACTGGGAATGAGAAGAGGTATAAAGAAGAAACTATGTGCATCAGTAGGCTTGTAGTATACTGATGTAGTGATGGTGGATAGGCTGATAGTGATAGTGATGTCAAGAAAGTTGACACAAGAGGAAGAGATGTGAGATGTAAACCGAATAGACGGGACAGAAGTCTTAAGGATATGTTGGTTCACAGTCGCCTCAAGCCTAATATCCAGAGTCATTTTGGCACCATCCAGTGTGGCCGTCGGCGCTGCAACACGTGTGCTTATGTAATACAGACCCGCACTGTGTCTTTACCAAAAGCCACGTTCGTTATTGAAGACAGTTTCACGTGTGAGTCCCGTAATATTATCTATGCCATTATCTGCAAGCGGTGCAACAAGGCCTATATTGGGGAAACCGGCAGGAGACTCAGTGACCGATTCGCCCAACACTTGCGCAATATTCGCCAATGCTCTGTGACCCCGGTAGCTACCCATTTCAATGATACTGGCCATTCAGGAGCTTGCGATGCCCAGGTCACAGCCATCCGATCATGTTCCTCTGATGATCGTAGTCGATTTGCTCTGGAAAACCGTTTTATTTCGTTATATGGTACCTTGCGGCCTCTTGGACTCAACGCATTACATTCCTATGCTTCTTAGTACTTTCTCATCGCATGCCTTGTTATCTATATGTGTATTTGCTTTATATATATAATTTATATTTTCACTTGATTGTATATTGTTTCCTTCTTTTCCACTTCTAGTTTTGTGTTGCACTCATTTCGTTATTCGTTTTATTCCCAGTTCATTAGATACATTTGCATGTTTCCGTTATCGTCCATTTGTAAGTGTTCTCTATAATTCGTCACTCCTGTTGTGTCGTTTGCTTATTGTCAAAATAAGAAAATAAAATGTTCAGAACTGGTTATGTACTCGAGACTGCATTCAATAGAGTGTCAATTTGTGTCAATTGTTGTATCAGCAGTTGCTATATTTGTTTCTTTGCCTTCGATCTAAATAATTCATTACCAACAACTCGTTATGATTATGTTATGGTTCGTTTACCTCACAGTTGTAATTTTATTTAGTAATATGTTAGACCATTTGAACTCTGATAACATCAGATGGTAGATGTAGATCAGAAATTAAAATAGACCAGGCAAAGACAGCGTTTCGGAAAATGAATAACAATATAAGCAGCATGTCGTTGTCTATTATACTCAGAAGAAGAGTACTTCAGTATTACACAACGACAGTACTATCATATGGAAACAGTCATAGACAATAAGTAGCCAGACAGCGACATCTTAACATTATAGTTTTGAGAAGACTTGAAAATCCAATTTACTGCTACGTTACGACTAATTGTTACGTAATAACATATTATGACTAATTGTTACGTAATAACATAGTATGACTAATTGTTACGTAATAACATATTATGACTAATTGTTACGTAATAACATATTATGACTAATTGTTACGTAATAACATATTATGACTAATTGTTACACAATAACATATTATGACTAATTGTTACGTAATACCATATTATGACTAATTGTTACACAATACCATATTATGACTAATTGTTACGTAATAACATATTATGACTAATTGTTACGTAATAACATATTATGACTAATTGTTACGTAATAACATATTATGACTAATTGTTACGTAATAACATATTATGACTAATTGTTACGTAATAACATATTATGACTGATTGTTACGTAATAACATATTATGACTAATTGTTACGCAATAACATATTATGACTAATTGTTACGTAATAACGTATTATGACTAATTGTTACGTAATAACATATTATGACTAATTGTTACGTAATAACATATTTTGACTACTTTTTACACAATAACATATTATGACTAATTGTTATGTAATAACATATTATGACTACTTGTTACACAATAACATATTATGACTAATTGTTATATAATAACATATTATGACTACTTGTTACACAATAACATAGTATGACTAATTGTTATGTAATACATGTCTAATTATTACGTAATAACATAATATGACTAATTGTTACATAATAACATATTACGACTAATTGTTACGTAATAACATACTATGACTAATTGTTACGTAATAACATACTATGACTAATTGTTACGTAATAACATAATATGACTAATTGTTACATAATAATATATTACGACTAATTGTTACGTAATAACATACTATGACTAATTGTTACGTAATATATATGTCTAATTATTACGTAATAACATACTATGACTAATGGTTACGTAATACATATGGCTAATTATTTCGTAATAACGTAGTATGATTTATTGTTACCTAATACATATGACTAATGTCGGTGTCCTGAAAGAAGTAATAAAAAGCTAATTATCAATATAAAAAATGTAATTATCTTGTTGTCGGTCATGTAATAAAATAAAAGATGTTTACAACACAAAAGGTGATAACTGGCAAGCCAATTGGAGCGAGACAAAAGGACGACAGAGAGAGTAAACAGCCGGTATAGCACATGTTAATATTAGAACTGCGGCAAACATTAGATGTTTTCTTTTTTCTTTTTTCCAATCTTGTTTTGCCTCACACTTCAGGATAAGAAGAGATTTTTAGAACGGGTTTTTGTGTGCGATTCATAAATAGTGTCATTTATTGCCTCTGTTATCTCTGAGGTCCATCTTTTGCGTGGCTTGCCTTTTGCTTGTTATCCATTTTATCAGAGCAACATTGCACTTTGAGGTCAAAAACAAAGAAAACTGGCTGTTGCTACAAATAAGTAAGAGAAAATTAAGATATTTTAGACATATAAAAAGACACGAAGAACTGGAAAAGTGGAAAAGAGGCAGGACATCTGGCCTATGAGAAATGTTAGGTTACAAAGTTCTGCTCAGGATAAGCTATTTGATAATGATGTATTAAACTGACTATAATGCTTCTTTAACTACTTTAAAAATTCCTAGTTGAATATTGTCTTTACTCTGGATCGCTTGATAGACTTGGGATGTCTACAAATGTCTCACATCTTGGTTTAATGTAACTTGAAGAAACAAAATAAGTATCAAATACTTCTTTCCTAATTCAAATTACTTATTATCAAAATTAATCTATACAGATCTTTGTATATCTTTGTATAAAGATAGATATTATCTATTCTTTTTTAAGGAATTGAGAGTTGCACACTCACTGCAGACATGGAAAAAAGGATTCAGGCTTTTGAACACAAATACTACTTACTTGTGTTGCGAATTTCTTTCTTGGAACATGCAACGAATATACAAGGGATCACATAAATATACTTGCACGACACATAAGCCACGTGTAACAGCGCTGAAACGACGCCACCTTGCCTGGTTTAGACAAATAATAAAGCACGACTAACTTTCAATGATTATTCTACAGGGACAGTTGAGAGGGGAAGAAGAAGAGAAATAAAGATAACATATTGGATTGAGAAGGGAAGAAGAAGAGAAATAAAGATAACATATTGGATTGAGAAGGGAAGAAGAAGAGAAATAAAGATAACATATTGGATTGAGAAGGGAAGAAGAAGAGAAATAAAGATAACATATTGGATTGAGAAGGGAAGAAGAAGAGAAATAAAGATAACATATTGGATTGAGAAGGGAAGAAGAAGAGAAATAAAGATAACATATTGGATTGATAACATCAAAGGTTGGCCAGGACACGACTTCTCCAAATCTATTGGAAGAGAAATTGACGACATAAAACTATGACGGATTGTTTGTACTGATGTCTTCACCGTGACATTCTATGACTCTAAAGCCCTGTTTCCCATCATGGGGCCCACGACCCACAGGGGGGCATTTTCCTTGTTCAAGTGGACAATGGATTCGTTCAGAGTTTAACTAATGTTCATGATGTTGCAAAACTGAATATCGGCTTTTGGATAATAGCCGTCCATCGCAAGCGATGATGACAACAATCTCAGACGTGTACTGTTGCACCTCTCTGGTGTGTGCGGAGGTGACTGTAGAGTCAATCCTAGAACAGAATCCCCGACCACAGGTGGGGCATACATGATCAAGGTTAGACATGTGCGTGTTGTGTGCTCTGTCTTTTCGCGCTGCTCGTTTTCTCTGTGACTCAACAATACGATGATTCTCAGCTATTCGGTTCCTCTTTTGTTGTTACAGCGCCACATTTGGCGATCTTGCGCAAGGATTCCCAGCACGTATTGTCTATATCGAAGCATTTCAGAGACACTTTAAGAGTGTCTTTAAAGCGTTTTCTGTCCACCAGCTAACCGTCTGCCCCCTTCAAGCTCGCCATACATCAACTGTTTTGGGATGCGTTTATCAGGCATTCGAGCAACGTGACCGACCCATCTCAGTTGGGCCTTCTGCAACAGGGTGTTGACGCTTGGGATCTTTGCTCTTGTGAGGACTTCGCTGTCTGGAATTTTGTCCTGCCAGTTTATTTTTAGTATTCTGCGTACACAGCTTGTGTGGAAATGGTTTAATTTTCTTGCGTGTCTGCTATACACTGTCCATGTCTCGCTTGCGTACAGCAGCGTGGTTAGCACTATGGCCTGGTAAACTTTCAGCTTTGTGACTATGCTTATCCCCTTCCGTTCCCACACAGTGACACGTAACCTTCCGAACGCAGCACTGGCTTTGGATATCCTATTGTGGACCTCAGAATCTATGTTTGCCGATTTGGATAGGAGGCTGCCAAGATAAGCAAAGTTGTCCGTTGACTGGAGACGCTGGTGTTTAATGTTGATGACTGGATCGTAATACTGTTCTCTAGGGGCGGGCTGGAACATGACCTCTGTTTTTGGTGTTAATGGTGAGGCCAAACCTATCACAGGCCATTGAGAACTTGTCCATGTAAGTCTGCATTTCTTCCTCAGAGTTGGTAGCGAGGGCACAGTCATCAGCAAACAACAGGTTTGAGATAGTTGATTCTTTTACCTTGGTGGAGGATTTTAACCTCCGAAGATTGAATAGGTTACCGTCTGTCCTGTATCTAATCTTTACCCCATGTTCGTCGCCTTCCCAAAAGACATCCGTGAGCATGGCAGCAAACATCATGCTGAAGAGTGTTGGGGCCAGTACACAGCCCTGTTTGACGCCGTTGGTGACATGGAAGGCTTCCGACAGCTCCCTTCGTCAAGTACACGTGCCATCATGCCCTCGTGAAACTGTTGAACGATCTTGATGAATTTCCCTGGGCATCCACATTTTCCATGATCTTCCATAGACCCTCCCTGTTAACCGTGTCGAAAGCCTTTGTCAGATCGACAAAGACCATATAGAGGTTACGGTGCTGCTCTTGGCATTTCTCCTGTAGTTGGCGAGCAGCAAATATCATGTCTGCTGTTCCACGACCTGCTCTGAAGCCACATTGGGTCTCAGGGAGTAAGTCCTGTTCCAGGTGATCGATTAATCGATTGAGGAGGACTCTGGCCAGTATTTTGCCAGCGATTGACAGGAGGGAGATCCCCTGTGGTTATCGCAGGCCTGGCGGTTTCCTTTCCGCTTGTACAGGTGGACAATAGTGGCATCCTTTAATTCCTGTGGCACACGTTCGTTGCACCAAATGGATGTAAATAACTCTGTCAATTTTAGCATCAACGTGGGCCCTCCTTCTTTGTAGACTTCGGTTGGTATTGAGTCCGCACCCGGTGCCTTCCCGCTGGACATCTGGCTTGTTGCCTTCTTGACCTCTGCTAAGGTAGGTGGAATATCAAGCTTGGCATTGATTGGGACCTGGGGCATGCGCTCTATGGCTTCATAACATATAGTAGATGGATGGTTGAGGACAGAACGGAAGTGTTCTGCCCAGCGATTTAGTATCTGAGGCTTGTCAATTAGTAGCCTTGCTCCATCTGCATCGAGTATGGGAGTGGGGTGAAATTGTTGAGGGCCGTAAATAGTTTTTAGGGCATCGTAAAAGCGTTTGAAATCATGTCTGTCTTTTGGATAGCTATACATAAACAAATGCTGCCTCACAATCACGTTACTGAAGTTTTAAAAATCTTCAGGAAACCAAAAGTACTTATATCTAGGTATATTTCTACCTCATTTTAACACATTTGTAAGCAGGAAAGCATGTGTTATTGTGTTAAAATCGAGTCATTTAAAAAAAAAAAGGTAATGTGTCCGACATTTGCCAACCTTGTCATGAAGACCAAGATGAATTTATAGAGTGCAATCTTGAATATTGTTAGATCAAATTATAACTTGTGATAGTAATGAAGAATATTTCATTGATGGTTATATCACATTTTATTGTTTATGGAATGCAGTATTATGTGAATATCGATAGTTATAATTGTAAATCTATAGTCCGTTCAACAACTCATGCCCACAGTCCAATGCGAATTGTAGCAAAACCATCAGTTCCACAGTAGCGAATCTTTGCACCCAACCTTAGAATTATACCGACACAAATGTCTGATGGAAGAAATTGCTATAGGAAACCTGGATTTTGTAATATAACGGTTTCCTTTGATGTTGGCGGCATATGTGGCTAGTCTGATACAGCATTTTAGTTTTTACAGTAAACGCACACATATGACATTTGATGACAAGTCTCATGCAAAGGCGTATCATCTCAGCTTATACATGGGGCCAATGTTGATAATTGCAATCTTATCTTATCTTATCTTAACCCTGTAACGTTAGGGTACTATGAAAATCTCATTTATAAATGAGATGGCTACATGACTCCGGAACTAGCCTTATGTGGGTGTTATTTATGCATTTAAAAGCATATAATTTATGATTCATAATGTAAAACATATGATATTACCATAATAAATTGTTTAAAAAAAAAAAAATTATTTTTAAGATGTCTAATTTCGTTGAATAAAGCATTATTTTTTGTTCTTCTTCTTCTGCCTCCGCCCGCTACGAATTCATGCGTAGTCAGGGACCCTTTTATGACGTATCTGACTGATTTCTGCGTGAAAGTCGACTAACCGTGTGTAAGGTGTCCCTAGCCATTCAGGTGAACCTTCTCCGACTTCAGTGGTAAGAACATGCTTTTATTACACCGACATTTCCGAACGGCCGCCATTTTGGATAATCTCTGCAGACGAGTTTTCACTTGCTCTTGTCAAAAATCACACATTTGCTTAACAAATGGCATCTAGTGACTCAGAATACTGTCCTAATCAAGACTATTAGTGTTAGTTCTTTATGTGCTGCTTACTAGACCAGTTCTGCATCAATTTTCTTATTTATTTATTATTTATTAATTGGTGTCTTCAAAATATGGAAATATTTAGAAGTTACAAATTTCCTAATTATTGCCTTATTTATTGTCCAAACAACTTCATGTTTGGATATATTGTGTAAATATGAAGGTACTAAGAGAGTGTATTAATAGTTTTTTTATGACACATTTGATACTTATTTTTTTCCTTCTTTGTGACTATAATTATTTGAAATTTGTTTTAAAATCTATTTTTCGCATCACCAACATTAGGTCACTGATATCACATATTACATGACACTGATATTAAAATCACCTATCTTGATAGTACATTCTATTAGCTTTCCAACCATATATAACATGCATATGTTCAATTCGTGGAGTATATATGGCTTCTAGTAATAGAGCAGGCCTTCAAAAATAACAAAAAACCTTAAAAACCCACGAACGGTTAAGAGTTAACCACATTTGCCGTGAAGCGTCGTGGGAGAGTTAGTTTCTATCTTGTGCCAGGTGTGTTGCGCTTGACGTTGTCAGCCCATGCTTTTGCAGGGACACTGAAATGTTATATATCCATCGTGTTCTTGACCTGCCTCGTGCTCTGCGCCCTGAGCGTCGATTATTATAGGAACGTGATGGTAGTAAATGTGGTTCCATTCTCATTAGATGGCCGAACCACTTGAATCTTTGCTTCTCGATGTACTGTATGCATGGTATAGTACCAACTTGCATAGATAATTGCAATACAGGGTCATGAAATAAACAAGAAATGTAGACTTAGTTGTATTATTGCTTTTAAAGAACTTACATTACAGTTAACGTTAGCTGTCATGTCATAATGCCACTCCCCTTTCACGTCCAGGCTTGGGACTGGCAATGTCGGAGATCAAGTAGTAGCATGTCCCTTGCGGAACCTCGCATTCATCACAGCCCGCCTGAAAATCTCTATATCTCTTGCAATTTCTCCTGCCTCTTACAGCGTCATGTTCAGGGTTTCTTTGATGTCCTGCTGCCATCTTCGTCTTTGGTCGTCCCCTGACTCGTTTTCCAAGAACCATGCCTTCCATTACCTTTCTCTCCAGACCCCTGTTGCATTTAATGTGGCCAAAATATTTCATCTTCCGGGACATGATGTTATTTATGAGCCAATGCTCCTTGATATTCAGGTCTTGTAGGATGTCTTTGTTTCTTCTCTTCTCTTTCCATGATGCTCTAAGAACTTTTCTATGTCACCTTGTCATGGCGGAGCTGCTGGAGAGATTCTTTTCAAATTGCTACTTCTTCGTTACAGTGTGCGTGTGTTAACTTATGGAGGAATCACTACAATAAAATAGCTCTTTTCTCTGGTTCTTGTCTACTGTAGTACAGATGACCCATATGTGCCTCTTTGCGGAAATACGCGTATAGCATTAATGATACTTTTTGCATTGTAACTTCAAACTCATTAGAAATGTTATACCAATTTCTGTTTTGAGAAGTCAACAATATGACCCAATAGCATCACACTAATTTCAATATACGCCTTTAACTAAATGTCCGTCTCGCACTAATGACGTCAATTCTTTACTATGTTCAATCCCGATTATTTTGGTGCATGAAAATGCAAGAATTGTTTTTAAAAACCATGGAATTCGTCCTGAATGTTGCTATTTTTGTCATCAATGTATTAAATGGCTGTAAACATGAGTTTTCTCCAACCATGCCAATGGATGCGTTAAATATATAGCACAAAAAGGAAACTTCTAGATGGTATGATTGTTTGAATGGCAAAACATATTTTGTAGCGTCGGGAACATGTGTAGTTCACATGAAGGGTGGAGACTGCAGTAAAACTTGGAAAAATAGGTAAACACGTAAAAACAAAGTACTACAGTTTTACAAAATACATAAACAGTTTACTACGTGACGACGAATAGTTGCAGCAAAATGGCGACGGTTTTATCGTTACTGTTTATGTATTTTGTAAAACTGTAGCACTTTGTTTTACGTGTTTACTAGTTCACATGCAAGTTTTCAAGTTATTTCATCAAATGGTTACAAAGATACAAATTTTTATCTGTGGGCATGACAAGTTGAACAGACTATAATGTGATAATTGCATCTAAAGAATGCGCGTTGCACATTCCTATAGTCCGTTCAACAACTCATGCCCACAGTCCAATGCGAATTGTAGCAAAACCGTATATTCTACAGTAGCGAAACTTTTCACCCATCTTAGAATTATACCGACGCAAATGTATGATGGAAGAAATTGCTCCAGGAAACCTGGATTTTGTAATATAACGGTTTCCTTTGATGGCGGCATATTTGGCGAGTCTGATACAGAATTTCAGTTTTTACAGTAAATGTACCAAAATGACATTTGATGTCAAGTCTCGTTCAAAGGCGTATTCTCCCAGCTCATACATGGGGATCAATGTTGATACTTGCAATAGAGTCATGAAAAAAACAGGAAATATAGACATAGTTGTATTATTGTTTTTTGTAAATAATTTACATTACAGTTAAAGTTAACTACCATGTCATATGCCATCCCCCTTTCGCGTCCAGGCTTGGGATTGACAATGGCGGAGCGACTTGGAGATGTTCTTTTTAAATCGCTACTTCTTCGGTACATTGTGCGTGTGTTAACATATGTTGTAGGAGGGTATCACTACAATAAAATAGCTCTTTACTATGGTTCTTGTATACTATGGTAAACCTGTACACTGAATTCAAAATAGGCACCAAGGACCTGTGCCCCTGTGGCTTGGCGAGTATGACAACAGAACATATCCTACATAACTGCCCCAGTATGCAGACTTGAAAAGAGGTGGCTCACTTACACCAACATCCAAGACAAACTGCATGGCGTGGCTGATAATCTGAGGCAGACGGCTGCCTTTTAGAGAATCTGAAATACCAATCTAGTGAAAACGTGGAAGAAGAAGTATACTGTGGTACAGATGACCGATATGTGCCTGAGGTCAAATGAGCATAGACACAACACCACACCAGGATTAGTGGACTGGCACTAATCATGATTCTATCCCACCTCCACGTGGTGACCCTGGTAACAGACATTAGTTTCTGTTTGGCTAAGCGGATTGGGATCGAGGGAGAGCTATTCTGACGTGGGTAGGGATGCAGACGTAGTCACATTGGATGAGATCCGCCCGCAACACAGACAAGCGGAATCTCAGAGTGACTATTATTGCACGTCTCTTCAATAGGAAAAGCTGAAGAAATAACCATAAAGGGATGAAGAGTGTATACAGAGAAGAGACGTGGGCCCACGTGGAGCAAAACTTGGGCCCGAGATGAGTTGCATGTGTGCCCACATAGGGCGAAAATCGGAGCGATGAGGTGGGGGCCCGAGTTGAGCCCAGTGTCCGGACAGTCTAGAGCAGCGTTTCCCAAAGTGGTGGCACCGCCCTCTGTGGCGCTGAAGCGTTCTAGGGGGCGGTAGCGGGCTCGGAAGCATTTGGGGGGCGTTCATGCGATCTAGGATGGGCGGTGACTCCTTATAGAAACAATTAATAGTATATGTTTAAAAATTAATTTTGTTTTGTTTTTTTTGCAATTAAATAATAATTTAAATTTTTATTCTGCATTTTAATTCATATAATGCCCGTTTTACACGATCCATTTTCCAGTGCCAGAAAAATGTTTATACAGTAATCGTCCACCAGCTAAATATAATCACATCAACGATATTGTATGTCTTTGAACAAGTGCAGTAGCAATGTGTTGCATGATGTTACAATATGATTGTCTTCAGAGCCTTAGGGATTTGAAATTTTGTGCTTGGCGGCCATTTTGTATTGTTTCCATGGCAACGCGTTGACTTTTTTTTCTAATTTTTTTCTACTATTCTAAGTCATAATCTTTCAAAATTGTTATACAAATTCTACATTAATACCAAAGCAAAGAAAATAGTTTCCAGACCAGAGTCCCCCCTTAAAATAACAAGCTGTATTAACCATGTTACTACATTTATTCGTACACGAAGATACTGAATACAGGTTACTGTTCATTAAACAGTTGCTAGGCCCGCCTGCCCAGCGTGTTCGTAGCGCGTTGGACTACGGGTGACTAGCCCTCTGTGAGTGCGGGTTAAATTTCGGGCTGGCAGAAAAGCTACAGGTTCCCAGATTTACGGAGTTCGTGGCACCGAAGGGTTACGATGTCCATAGCACCGAACCGAAGAGCTCAAGTGCTTCTAGATCAAAATAAAAATCAAAAAATAAAACAAAAAAACCAGCTACTAGAGATGCTCAAAGTGATTTCTATTAGTCTTCAAATCCGGGTTGAGTTTTATCTGTATATGAACTCATAATAGCAGACACTGTATTTTGCCAGAATTTAGGATACATCACTTAACATATACTGAACGGAAATTGTTCAACTGTTGACAAAATGGAGAGAATATGACGAAGGTGTCTTGCTTGTGTTTAAAAAAATATTATCGATGTAAGGGAAGACTACGGTAAAACTATGTAACAATGGCGAAACCCGCAGAAACAAAGTATAGTAGTTTTACAATATGTGTTATTACGTGTTTCGCCTGTGTTAAAAGAGAGGATATTGGAAAATTCAGAAGAGTCAAATACTTGGTTTTTGATGTCTTTTGAGGTTGGGTTAACATACATTTTAGTGCTTATTGCAGATGATTGCAGTTGATCTGTTGAGACAGTTGGTCTGATAGCGGGATTTTAGTGGGAATGAATATATGTATATACTGCTATATATGTATATAAAATATTTTTACAACGAACAGTGAAGTGGTTGGACTTTCATAAATTAATTACCGGTTTGGGAACAAATAATTTGTGTTTTGCCACGCCATAAATAAGAGGAAAGTGGCATTATAAGACATTTTTATCCAAATACGCCTACTCTTATATTCCAGCTGGATGTCAAATCTATAAATACCAAAGGTTTAGTAATACGCTTCATTATATTTTGTGTGCTTTTTCAACAATTATAAGTCGAGAAAGTGTAATATATAAGTGGAGTCATACAAAGTGTAAATTACATCTTTTATTTTGTGAATATTGTTGTCAACTTTAGGACTTCATTATGTCTGAATCTAAGAAGAAATGTCGACAGTACAGTATTGAGTATTTCAAATACAGCTTTATTCAGTCTCCTACCAACAATTTATTACCTATGTGCGTGATTTGCCAACACGTATTTTTAAATGAAGCAATGTAACCTTCAGGCCACAAGAGCATTTGACTAAAATGCACGTTGTCAAAAAGGATAAGGATTTGTCCTATTTTCAAGTACTAGAAGAGAAATAATTTAAATGTCCAAACATATCAACACTTTTTGTGCTGTTCACTATGCTGTCATTATAAATCGCAAACAGCTGGAAAACCACACACAATTGGTGAGGAATTAATCTTGCCGGCAGTAAAAGAAGTCATAAACACTATGCTTCGAAATCCAGCGTTAGATATTATCAGGAAAAATTCATTTGAGCAATAATTCAGTACAAAGCAGAATAGATTAAATGGCTGAAGACGTTGAAAAATAAGAAAACGATTATTTGAAGACAAGCCAATTTTCTATTCAGCTCGATGAATCAACTCTTCCAAATAATGAAACACTACTCTTATCATACGTTCGATTCAGAAAATAAGAAAAAGTGTGTCAAGAGTTATTATTTGCTAAAGATTTAGAAGCGGATACACAGGGAGAATCAATATTTAATACCATGAATAAGTTTTTTCAAGAGAAAGCCATTCCTATTTGCAATATTTATCTGCTGCTATTGATGGTGCTCCAGCAAAGGCAGGACACCATAAGAGTTTCATTGCGCATTTAAAACAAGTAGTACCAAATTTACTCGCTATTCGTTCTGTTCTTCATCGTTAACATTTGGTTGCGAAGAATTTAAGTGAACACCTGCATACTTCGCTCCATTACGTTTTTAGAGCTGTAAATAAGATTAGAAGCGATTCATTGAGTGACATATTATTGTTTAGCCAACTTTGTAGTGAAAACGATGAAGAGTTCAATCGTTTGCTCCTTCACGCAGAATTTCGTTGGCTTTCAACCGGTATTTGTGTGAATTGATTTTACAATTTCTATGATTCAGTACTAGAGTTTCTAGAAAAAAAAGACGACGGATTGCGGACCAACCTGATTACATCCAAAAATGACATCACTTATTTGTCAGACCTCTATAAACTATTTAATGAAGTCAATCTACAATTATAAGGTGATGATTTGAATTTAATTTTTAAAAAAACATTTTTGCCGCTTTTGTAGGGAAACTTCTTCTGTTCAAGCGAAATCTAAGCCGAGTGGAATATAGCCACTTTTCAAATTATCAGCAGTGTCTCTCAAAAAGTATTATTGACTTTCATACTGCCAACATTTGGAGGTTCTCTATGCTGATTTCAATGAACGATTCAATGAGATTTTAAATAAGAATATACCTAATTGGGTTATATACCTTTCTCACATGTAAACACAGCAGAATCATCAAATTTAGAAGTGGAACTTATAGAACTCACAACAAACGAAGAACTAAAAATCAAATTCAAAAGTGGATACCAAGAGTTCTGGCTTCAAAAATCCATACCGACATTGTACCATGTATTATGGAAAATAGTTTAGAGATTTTAATTGCATTTCCATCTTCTTATTTGGCTGAGCTTGGGTTTAGTGCTGTAACGAATTTACTATCTAAGAATAGGAACCGATTGCATATAACTGATCATGGCGATTTATGACTGTTTTTAACGAAAATTGCACTCGATATTAACAAATTTTAACAGTGCGACAGGCTCATCCTTCACATTAATTTGTAATTTTTTCTTTGCATTTTTACTTTATAAATTCGAAAGCATCAACTTTGTAACACATTTAATGTGGTTTTAATTATTACAATAATATTCTTACTAATGCCATGCAATCTCTTAATATGTATTCCTAATTTTCATAGTTAAACCATTTTATGAAACTGCATAATGCTATTCGAGTATACATTTTACAATCTTTACATATGGGTTACTTTTCATCAAAATCTGTATACCAATAACTGTTTTAAGATGAAGCTCATATTGGCCACTGCTTTTTTTTCAATAATCCAAAGGCATAAGCAGTCATGTATCATTAGTTGCTATTTGGGGGTCTCAATGGAGAGAAGTGGTTAAGTCGTTTGCCTGTCATACCAAAGGTTGTGGTTCCGAATCCGGACCGAGATACATGTGCAATTTTTCATGAGATCCCTAGGATTGTTGCAGGAGCTACGGAGTTTGTGCTTTGTGCAATGCTCTTGGCAGATGGCATGTTATCTATGTTGATAGGTAAGGAACCATTTGGGAAAAACTGATGCAATGAAGTCAATCCTTGTACTCTTATTTAGTTGATATTTACGTCGGAAATATCAAACGGCTTCAATGTAGAAAAATATTGTAATTGGGAGGAGGGGGCGTTACAAAATGTATGTCTTGCAAAGGGGGTGATGGCCCGAAAAAGTTTGGGAATCTAGAGTCTGGTAAATGTGAGCACGGCGAGAACTGATGGAAATGGTGGGGCAGGCACGAGGACAGAGCGAGCACGCATGCGGACGATATACGGGTGGGTCCACCAGTGGGTAGACATACACAGCGCTGATGGTGGCAGGCGTAGAGGTGTGCGGACCACCCAAAGTTGCAGAAAAACTGGAAAGCCCAGCAGAGACTTGAAACCAGTGCGCGTTTCCTCTCGTGGCGATCTACTACTGCCTTGTAGTTAGATTGGTGATAATCAAAGGCTAGCGGAGCAAACCGTACACAAAACTGGACGGAAGGAAAACCATGGAGAATTTTACTTCGCACTGAGGTAAGAAGGCTCTAGAAAGGGAACTGATTGAAAAGATTTATGGAACTATTTGATACTCTTAATGATTTTTTTAAGCGACAGACCTGAAATTAAGTATCTCTTAACGGTCGACGGTAAAGCATTTCTGAGATATCTAGTCGATATCTTTGGAAAAATTAAATATATTAAATAACCAATTTCAAAGAACAAATAAAACTTTTGTCGATGTAAAAGCGAAGATATTTGGTTTTATTACCTTTATTGAATTATGTCAAAAATATATTTATAACAAAAGTTTTGAAAAGTTTCATTGAAGAAATGTGAAGTGACTGATACCGCTATACTTGTGATTGTCGACCATTTAAAAATTCTATCTACTGATTTAAAAGAACGATTTTCAGATTTGAAACAAATTGATTTTCCAACGTGGATGATGCAGCCAATGTTAGTGGATTTATCTGATAATTAAAATATGCAGTATCGTAAAGAACTCTCAGAAATGCAAAATGATGAGTCAGTAAAAACTTTATTTAATATAAGAGGAGTGGTGGCATGGTTTCGTGTTGAAACAGAAATCAAATATACAAATTCAAGCAAATGTGTAAGAAAACTATTGTTACCATTTCCATCTTCATATTTAGCTAAATGTGGAGTTATTGTCATCAATGATTTGCTGCTAAAAAGAAAATATCGGTAGGATATAACACAACGGGAGACTTGAGACTGAAGCTAACTAAATTAGAACCTAATATAAAATCTCTTTTGCAGCATGCATCAAGCGCAAGGATTTCACTAAATGTAAGTAATAAATAATTACTAATAATTAAAATAATATAGAAAAATCTGTCAATAAAATTATTTCGTACTTGAATTTCAGTTCTCTATTAAATCTTTTGAAAATTTGCTTACTGTGTTTCCTCAACAACTTCCTAGTGATTTCTTCCTCAAATCTATCATTTAAGTTTTTTCAGTGAACAATTCAATTTTTGGGAAAATTTAAAAATTGTTTATATTTTATATAGTTCGCCCGAGTGGTTACCAGGAACCAAATTTGGAGTGTAAAGAATAGAGCCACTGTTGCCTGCCACGCATGTCGTAGGAGGCGACTTAGGAGGTTTGGCTGAAATCGGATGCACGTGTCCTAAACTTGTAGAAGTCTATGCGTTTAGCGGCCTACCAAACCAATGTACAACGTATACACTTTCTTGGCAAAGATCAAACATATCACAAAGAAGTATACACGTTCTTGGCAAAGATCAAACATATCACAAAGAATATACACTTTCTTGGCAAAGATCAAACATATGACAAAAAGTATACACGTTCTTGGCAAAGATCAAACATATCACAAAGAAGTATACACGTTCTTGGCAAAGATCAAACATATCACAAAGAAGTATACACGTTCTTGGCAAAGATCAAACATATCACAAAGAAGTATACACGTTCTTGACAAAGATCAAACATATCACAAAGAAGTATACACGTTCTTGGCAAAGATCAAACATATCACAAAGAAGTATACACGTTCTTGGCAAAGATCAAATATATTACAAAGAAGTATACATGTTCAAAGATCAAATATATTACAAAGAAGTATACACGTTCTTGGCAAAGATCAAATATATTACAAAGAAGTATACACGTTCTTGGCAAAGATCAAATATATTACAAAGAAGTATACACGTTCTTGGCAAAGATCAAACATATCACAAAGAAGTATACACGTTCTTGGCAAAGATCAAATATATTACAAAGAAGTATACACGTTCTTGGCAAAGATCAAATATATCACAAAGAAGTATACACGTTCTTGGCAAAGATCAAACATATTACAAAGAAGTATACACGTTCTTGGCAAAGATCAAACATATCACAAAGAAGTATACACGTTCTTGGCAAAGATCAAACATATTACAAAGAGTGATTAAAATTGGTCGTAAAGAATGAACGCAAAGAAGGAGAAGAAGATATGTTATATAGGGGGAGGTGCATACGAATTTTTGAAAGGCTCTGGTGGGGCATGGTACCAAAAAGGTTGGTAAACACTGCTCTAAAGAGTTATGAGTCTTATCATTATTTATCATATATTTTTTTGGGAAATATCCGCAGATATAATAGCATTAGACGTGTATCTATATTTTTTAGTATCAGTTATGCCGTGATAAAAACGAGATATATCTTCAATTGATACTTTTTTTTCTGGCAATGCTAAAGATTGAAGTAGATGTAATGTGACTTCACTTGTAGATGTTTTTATATTCTGATCAACGTTCAGAATCGATTGTTTTTTGTTTACAGTTGACACTGCAATCGACTACAATTCCTTTGAAACCAATTACTTTGAAACAATTCTTAACATTAACGAATTCAGTGTGCTCTTTAGTTGACATTATGAGTTTAAAATAGACAAAAATAAATATTCCGTTTCTTTTTTTTTTCTTTAATTTTTACTTCTTTTTTGTTTCTTTTCCTATATCTGATTAACCGCTATCTCGTTCTCTTGTGAACGTTCTTCACGGCCAATTTTATCATTCTTATTTTGATGTATAATTGGTCCACTGGCAAGATCAGGGTGATCTACGTCGGGTCGATTGTGCGCCTATGGTGACTAGACCCGACCGTCCGGTTTCAGCCAGCTTTTGATTTACTATGGTGAACTTTTCCTAGGGTACGATCCTTTCTGCCGACTATGTTGGCCCGGATCTACGCCTTTTCGATCAGCTCTGCCATATATTTGGGCTTTGTGATCTACGCCAAGACAGTGAGTTACGCTGTTATGCCCTATCTGCCTGTGAGGTCGTTCCGGATTAGAAACATTTCTCGGGGCGTATAAGCTTATCCTCGAACAGCGTCTTACTCGTATAAAACACCGTGTAAAGTATCGGCCTTCGCCATTGTTCGGACCCGGACAACCTGTCAGATCTTTACATTGTCGACCTTTCTTTACCGTTCACTTTTGAATTTGATCCGGAGTAGGAACATTCTCAGCATTTTCTAGACGCGCGTTGGTGCGTGGCAATTTGCAGTTAACCTCGGCAGACACCGGCCTGGGGCCAGGCACAGAAAATGTAGAGGGTTGTTTCAGTAAGCGCTAGCAACGCAACTGAAGATTTTGCGCTCGGCACCATCACCCGCCCCAGTTCTTCCGGGGATATTAGTTATGACTGCAATAGTACCTTGCCCTGTTGTCCCAAGGCTGGCAGTTCCGTTAGGCATCACCCACCTCAGTTCTTCAGGGGATGTTAATTGTTATCGCAACAGTACCTTGCACGGTTTACCCGGGGCGGGTAGTTTCGTTATGCACTAAAACGCAACTTTTTGTTTGCGCTCTGCAAACCATGCCCAGTACATGTATCTGAACCAGGCACCGAAGTGGAGTCATCTGTAATCTTCCCTTGTACCGACACGAGGGTAGACTTGTATTCGTTACGCTCTGACATTTATTCTTGCCCACGAGCTGGCAATGTTTGCCCCCTCCTCAGGGCTTCGAGCTTCGCCCTGCGTGGACACGCGTTTCGTCACTGGATGCACCTCTCATCCTTTCATGTTTCCCCATCGGCAGAGAAACTGGTAATTTGTGGCGGGACCTTTGGCTTACACGTCAAGTTAGTCTCATGCTCCGGAGATGGCGATTTCTGTTCGGGCCTTACTGCGGGGGAGTGGAGCTTATGTCAGCAACGTTTCGTTGCTGTTTCTTTTCGTTCGATTTCTTCAGCAATATTTGATTGGACGTCGGCCAGGAGATTCGTGCATTTTCTTCGCACTTGCACTGCTACCACTACCAGTAGTTTTCCCCGATTCCTGCCCCCATATGCTAGACCGGAACCCAAGTCTGTTTCCAGGGTCACCACGTGGAGGTAGGTGGCAGGGTCTTGGTTAGCGCGCCCCTTCGCTAACCCTGGCCTATGCTGCCGCCATGAGCCTTTACCCTAACCGCTATCTAAATGAGATCTAATAATCCATGTTTTCATATTGCGTGTGGTTTTAATTTGCAATTTGGCATACAATAGCTAGATGGTGCCTACTACCTCCTGTAGCCAATGATTGATCCTCGGGAGCTAGGTGCCTGATAAACACATTTCAATACTGCTTACGACAGCAAGACTAAAGGACCTTCGACTGGCAGGAAAAACATTTCTAAGATTCTCTGAATATGTCTCTCCACAAATTCAATATCAACATCACATCCGGAAAGACAATTGAGCAGTTGAGTAGGCAGCATAGTACAGTAACGTAACTCATCATCATCATCAGCACCATCATTACAGTAATGTCATTATATCGTTGAGAAACGACAAACTGATGAAAATCATGGAACACCTATTGCCCTAAAAAAACTGACTAGTAAACAAACACATGCAACTAGAGTGATGATCATCTGTGTACCACCCAATTAAAGTTGACGCTGCTGTCATTTGCAATGCACAACAGATATAAATATAAATGTCATTACCACTAATGTCCTTACGGTGACTGTATAGCTGATTTCATTCATAACACCAATACATTATAATGATTATTTTCGAACAATTTTTGACAAATGTTTTTTTTCCTTCTTTTCCTTTTCTAAATTTATTTTTCTCTTGCCAGGTTCATGAAGTTTAGATCCGAGATCATGTTTTGTAACACCAACGCGCTGTTCTTTCTTGTAAATAAACCTGTTGAAATTAAGCTTTCGTGAAAGTATTCATTCAAGCCACACACACACTCACACACACATACACACCCACACACACCTACATACATACACATAAATATATGTGTGTGTATATGTGTGGTTGTGTGAGTGTGCATGTCAGACGAACTGTGTCGGGTGTGTCCAGGTACACCTTGATGCCTATTCAATCAACATTTCAAAAGAACGTTGTGCACTTATTATTGTCAACTACACACTGTATTACAGAATAAGTACAGAGTTGGGTTCAATAGAACGTTCTTGAAGTGTATAGAACACATCCGTTTTATCACAGCATGTATGCTCACTACTAATTTGGTTGTTTTCTTACGTTTGTTCATCCCTTGTCGATTACCATTGTCAATAATTCTGTCATGTGCAATACGTTCTGTCATGCGTATCCAGTAAATAGTCTATAGTGTTTGTGATCTTGCCTGGGTCACATATTTCTAACTATAATAAGCTAATGATCTAATACAAATCTATGACCTCATTATCTTCTTGAAGCTGAATATCAGATAAAATGCCAGCATTTACATACACAACAGAATATCCCTAGAGACATTAAAAAAACGGTGTATATCATTAACATTTTCACAGTTCACTTGTTTATCAGAAATCTTCAGTGTAGCTAAATTTGTAATGTCTTTGAGTTTGTTTGCTAATGTATATTTATTCTGATTGTTCAATCATTGCTCTTATTACGAAGCACATACACACACATACGCACTTAAATATATATATTCATATATCGAAATAGGGGAAATAGTACTTTGTTTGTACGTGTTTCGCTATATTCATATATATACGAGTATATATATATAAATATACGCTATCTATATATATATATATATATCATATACATTTCCGTTTCGAATAGTGAATACAACTTTAACTTGTCACTAACATTTTATATAATTGTGTTTTCTATTCAGCGTTATAAAGGGAGCCTATGGCTAAAATTGCTGCCAATACTATATTAGTTTTTCATTGAAGTCTCAGTAACAGTTATTAACAAAAAAGATGTGGGTTGACCCAACATGCGATAACCTGGAGACAGTGTCAAATATATACATGTACTGATGTGTTACTGATATGATTATAATCCCCCTCCCCGGTAAAGTATAAAGTTATTGACAGTAATGGTATTTACCATTGGCGGCTCGTGGTCATTTTATTTTGGTGGGGCCATGCAAAAATATCGGAACAATTGGGTTTTTGGAGTATTTGCTATTTCTTGTCTATTCCGGGAAGTTATTACCCCTTTCTCTCTCTCTCTCTCTCTCTCTCTCTCTCTATCTCTCTCTCTCTCTCTCTCTCTCTCTCTGTTTCTCTATCCCTCAGCGCAGGATTCCCTTATACTGATGTACCAGATTTCCACATAAATTCTGCTTTCATATGGAAATCTGATTCCTGCAGCCTTAGCATTGGTGTATTTCGTCACATCTTTAGCGCCATTTGGAGCTCTGGTGCTTATCCTTCGGCGATGTGTCAGGTTTTAGCCAGCGTTTGCTGGGTTCGCTCTCCGTCGCATCGGGCTGTCCCCAGCCGACCTGCAAGGCAGCAGGTTGCTATTTCTTTTAGGGTAGCTACTCTTAGACAACTTCCTTCCAGGGTTGTTGAGCGTCATCTGCCAAGTTTACCAGTCTTTTTATAGACTGCTAGGTTTGCCTGCCGTCAGTTTTGTGTACGGTTTGCTCCACTAGGCTTTGATTGTCCCTAATCAACTACAAGGCAGTAGTAGTTATCTGCGAGGGGAAACGCGGTTATTGCTTTCTGGATGGAGACCCCATCTTTGAGGCTCGCCACCTCGAGTTTTTTTTTCGTGCTTTTTCGCCCATTTATGCTTGTGCCTTCGTCCACCGACTGGGCACGTCCCTTTTTCCCGTCACTTGTGCTCACATTGTTCTACTGGGCGATACGTTATCCATTTCTATCTCCCTGTGCACAGTTTATCACCGTCGGTATGAACTTTTGCACTGGATTCAAGCCTTTGCCTGGCTTTTCAGTTTTCTGCACAATTGGGGCGTCCGCTCATCCCTACGTTTGCCACGCCTTTTCGTCGCTCTATCATCAGCACCGGGCATGTCTGTCCCCACCGGTGGGCTCCCCTCTGTATCGTCCGTATGCGTGTTGGTTCTACTTTGGTGCCTGCTCACCGTGTTTATATGTTTTCTAACCGTGATCTCATTTACTATGCCTCGAGACTGTCATGACACACAACTCAATTCGAGCTTCCACCTCGTGGCTCCGAGTTTCGTTCCATATGGGCCCAGTCTCTTCTCTGGATGCACCCTTCATCCCTTTATGCTTTTTATTCAGCTTTTCCCATCCGCCGGGAGAGATGTGCATTAATAGTTACTCTGGGATTCTGCTCGTCTGTGTTGCGAGCGGATCTCATCCAATGTAACTGCGTCTACATCCCTACTTATACCAGAGTAGCTCTCTCTCGATCCCTACCCACTTAGCAAGACATCAAACGTTGTCTGTTTCCAGGGTCACCACGTGGAGATGGGGTAGGATCTTGGTTAGTGCCAGCTCACTAATGCTGGCGCGACGTTGTCCCAATGTACCTTAGACCCCATTACCCATTTTAGGAAAAAAACGAAAGCTTCTGTTCTGCAACAGCTTGATATTAAAGAGAGTTATCTATTAAATAATATACAATCAAGGACAATTAAATATTTTGGACACATCAAACGACAGGAGAGCCTAGAGAATATTTTAAAAATAAAACTTGTCTGCAACGCAAATTGAAAATGTGGCACCCACATGACAACAAAGAATGAATTTGTAAATGAGATCAGAGCATCGTAAAATATTGCTATTATGTCTCTGTATGTAGCCGTCCATATGTTAGTGGTGTTTTTTATTCGTCACTCCTATTGTTCGTTTGCTTGATAAAGGCCTTGTAGGTCGAAACGTTGCTGTATATTGTCATTGTGTGTAATTTGTAAAACTACAGCACTTTGTTATTACGTGTTTCGCCATTAAAAATGGTAAACTTGCTAAACTAGATCAAGTGACGTCAGTCGACCGGTCACGGAAGCAGACGTAAAGATGAACCATGCTCAAAGTATGTCGTCTCATTTATCGCTGGAGATAAGATGTATTAATGCAAGGGACAATTCCATAAAACTAATCTTATTATAAGAAAGTTTGTTATTTAGTACTATTATTTTCTATAATTTTATACTATTTTTATTTAAAATTGGGGATTCAATCAATAATTAAACGGACTATTTGAGCTGGAGTTCTCGTTTATCTGGGAAGTAGTTTGGCTGCATAAGAATGAATATATTTTCCGCTGAATGAAAATGACATTGTTATGGCAATTATCATTGCAATAGTGATCAAAGATCAGAGGTCGCAATGTTACATCTTATATAGGAACTTGTAAACTAGTCCCAGAAATAGTGCACGACACAATGCTTGAAGTATTAGAGGCAAAATGATGAGCTTCAGTATATATAATGTTTTTTAATAAAGAGATATTATATAAAACAGGATTGTTATATTATTCTGATATAATATTTATGTTTTAGTGTTCTATATTCAACTTTCAAAGCTAATCAGTGTCAAGTTAAAAGTAATAATTACGAAAAATAATTTCTAAAATAATAAGTACACGTTAATTCTTTTTAGTTTGGTAGGACCGGTTCTTACTGGCCCATAATGACCAGGGGCGTATACTAATTAGGGGTAAAGGATTATGAATTTCAAATTTCAGACTGTGTATGATATTTTAGCGTTATATATCAACTTTCAAAGCTAATCAGTATCTCGTAGAAAGTAATAATTATGAACAAATAATGTCTAAAATAATAAGTACAGGTTATTCAATATTTTTTGTGGGGCCGAACTCCACTGGCCCTTAATGACGAGCCGCCCCTGGTATTTACTTTAATCTGTTGGAAATGAAATATAGAGCTCAGCTTCTTCTTCTCTTCCACAAATTACTTCTTTATAGAAGTGCTTTAGCACATGATATTTAATTTTTACATGTGACTGATGATCATTATCATCAGATGCCCTGTCGGCTGGCGTAGGCGATCATGGACCTCCACAAATCTCTGTCGTTGGTGTTTGCTATCAACTCAGATGTTGACGCTCTACCGTACCATGAAGTCAGGCTATCCAAAATGTTCTCTCGCTGTCTTGTTCTGTCTCGTCTACCTTCTATTTTACCGGTTGTCACAATGTGTTCTAAACCTCCCTCCTCATCACATGCCCGAAAAATGAAGACTGCCTCTTTCTTATATTGATGATACGTCTTCTCTGTGTCTTGATCTCATTCAATACTTCAACATTAATCATTTTAGCAGTCCATGGGATTCCCATCATTCTTCTGTAAAACCACATTTCTGTGACCCTCAGAGATTTTTCGATCTGTGTGTTAATTGTCCATGACTTGCTTCCGTAATTGTGATGTTACTGATACATCAAAATAAATTGCAAACATTCGTCAACTAGTGTCTGTAGAATAGAGGCACTGAGATGGTATGATAAAATCCCACATGAGAATAAATTGCAAACATTCGCCAACTAGTGTCTGTAGAATAGAGACACTGAGATGGTATGATATGATCCCACATGAGGAACGAATGAAGAGAAAAAGACAGATTCTAGTGAGTAGGTGAAGCAAAACGCTGGTGCAAGATAGGACAGACCTTGAGAAAACTCGAGGGGAATCTAACTAGACGACCGTTTTCTGAAACCTACAAGTAAATCAAACAGTGAGAAACATATTGATATTTAATGGAAGAGTTTAACAATTGATGGAAGAATTGGAAGAAGCTGTAAGATATAGATACGGATAGAAAGATTTGGCATGAGTTGGTTGAGGGAATTTACAACAACGAGTGTTAAAAACGAGAAAGAGAGAGAGAGAAATAAAAAATGTTTCAGAGTTGTCAGTTAATTAGTGTGATTACTATTAGTGACATCTAACACTACTCTAAATAATAAATCAAATTATATGCAGATATTTTCGAGTTTCCATTGGCGTCTGGTGGAAAACATATGCATCTTCTTCTTCTTTGTACTTTTTCAGACTTTTACATTACTGTTTCTTGCAATTGTAGAATTTAACAATAGGTTACCAGCAATGCCGTAACTTTTTTATTTCTTAAAGGGAAATAGAATCAGGATATGTGTTCATTGGCTCACGATTGAATGTTAAGAAAACATACATTAAGTGTTTGGTCGTATTGGAATTAGTAACACAGGTACACAGATCCGTTAAGAACTATACTTACACAGATAGATTAGCTAAAAGTAAACTTACACGTATAGATTAGCTAAGAACTATATTTACACAGCTAGATTAGATACGAACTTTACTTACACAGATAGATTGGATACGAATTATACTTATACAGATAGATTAGCTTATAAATATACTCACACAGATATATTAGATACGAACTATACGTGCACTGGTGAAACTGGCATCGATTGGGTAGAAAATAGTCAACTAGAAGATTTGGATTTTGCAGATGATATTGCCTTGTTAAGCAGAAACAACCAAGATATGCAAAGAAAAACAGACAACTTGTCATCTATAGCATCAAAAGTTGGACTGCAGATAAGCTATGAAAAAACAAATATAATGAAGACACCTATGGCAAGTAATGCATATATTGTTGTAGGGATGATGTTCTTCGGTGGTGGTAGTCTGATGTAATATGTGGTTTAGTTCAGGACAATACATCTTCAAGACGGTTACAATAAAGTAAAACAACCATCATGTTGTGACATTCGTATATTTGTATTGATGTTACTTGGACACAGACAAAACACGTCTATCTGGTTTCAGTGTTTATGTTCGTCTCCTTATGTTGTCACTATGTCGCTAAGCAGTACTAACATCTACGTCAACTAGTTTCACTACTTCAATGCCTCGTTCTAGTGTTGCTATCTGCTTATAATGGGCAGTTTTGGTGTGCAAACACTAAGTCTCTACTTATCTCCCTTTTACAAACCTATCTCTATCTAAACTACCTGTCTAGTATGTTGGCTACTACCTGGGGATCAAAAGTCTCAATAAAATATGGAACTGCAAGTTATATAGTATTAAAACTAAATTACGAATTTTCAATTCAAATGTTGTATCAATCCTAACATATGCCAGCAAGAGTTGGAAAATGACTAAAGATATAGAAAGCAAGTTGAATGCATTTGAAAATAGATGTCTGCGAAAAACAATGAATATAAAATGGAACGAATTCAGAAGAAGTGATGAAATTAGAGACATGTCTGGTGACAACTGTTATAAGAAAGAGAAGATCGAGATATGTTGGGCACACCTTGAGGAGAAATGATCAACGAATATCAAAGCAGGCATTGAAGTGGGATGCAAAGGGTTCAAGAAAGAGGTCGACCTAAAGAGACCCTGAAACGAACTTTGCTGAGAGAGGCAGGAAATAACGGTCTCAGGTCCATGGAGGAGATTGAGCGAGTTGCCCAGGATAGAGCTGTATGGATAAATTACTTGCAGGCCCTATGTAACTTATAACGGTACGAGATGAATTATTATTATTATTATTATTATTATACGTGCACAGATAGATTGAGAGCCGCAGTAGCGTAGTTGTTAGTGAACTCGTTTCTCACGGCTGGCGGTCCGGGTCCAACTCCCACGGTGGGCGTGGAATTTTCCCGACCGCGACGGCTCTCAGGTCGACCCAACCTCAAATGGGTACCAGGCATGCTCTGGGAAAGTAAAGACGGCCGGTGTGATGCTGACCACATCACCCATCGTGTGCCGACGGTCAATGAAAAATACAGGCCTAGCACTGTATTGCCCTATATACCCAAAGGTATGAAAGGGTTCCTTTACTTTTTTTTTTTATTTACAGATAGACTAGCTTAGAACTATACTTACACAGATATACTAGCTAAGAACTATACTTACACAGATAGATTAGAGAAGAACTATACTTACACTGATATATTAGCAAACAATTATACTTACACAGATAGATTAGCTAAGAATATTTGAATTCTGGAGTCTGTTGTACTTTTACATTATTCACATGTACGTATATTTAGTTGACCTATTGACCTACTTATTGTCATGATTTCTGTTTTGGAGGTGTTAATTTTCATGTCATATTTTTCGCATGTCGCTTGCAGTGCATTTATGTTTTGTTGAAGTTTGTGTTCGTTGTTGTAAATTGTACTCTGATCATCTGCAAAGAAATGTTCGTTTATTAAATTGTAGTTGTTATCGAGGTTGTTGTCTTGGTTTCTTGCGTTATCCTGTCTATATATATGTGGAACAATATAGGCGAAAACACACATCCCTGCCTTACTCCTGATGATAATTCAAATTCGCATGTCAGGCCGTCGCTTGTTCGTACTACGCTTGAGCATTTTTGGTATAGCGCTCTAATATTGTCTAATGGTTGGCCTTGAATTCCGTATTCACTTAGTATGGCCCATAGTTTGTTTCTGTTTATCCTATCAAAGGCCTTTTCTTGTTCTATGAATGCTATGTTGAGCTGTTTGTCATATTTTATGGTGTTTTCGCTGAGTTACTTTAGTGTGAACAGGGCATCGGTGCAACTCTTTCCCTTTCTGAATCCAAACTGAGCGATGTTCAGCTGTGGTTATATTATAGGTTTGATTCTAGATTCCAAAATTGTAGCATATAATTTCCCAAGATGACTTAACGATATGTCACTGTATGTATTGCATTCTCTTTTGCTGCTCTTTTTGTCCATATTGGTAGTATGATGGCTTTCTGCCAATATTTGGGGACTTCTATTTCTGTCCAGGCTGACTTGAAGATTCTATGTATCCATTGTATTCCTGTTTCTCCGCATGCCTTGATTGCTTCATTGGTTATACCGTCTATGCCTGCTGTCTTGTGATGTGGACTCTTCTTCACAACTTTTCCTATTTCTTGGATGAGTATATTTTGTTCATCTATGCTTGTGTTATTTTTAAAACTATTCGCAATTGATGTTGGTAGTTGGCTAAGTAGTTCTTGGAAGTATGCTTTCCATCTGTTCTTCCTTCCGTTTGTATTAAATATCAAAAGCAAAAACGTCAAAACAGAAAGGCAGTAAAACTTCCCACAAGTGCAAGTATACCTTGCCCACACTGTACAAGAACAGTTCAAGCCCATATCGGGTTCACTAGTCATCTACGCATACACAGACAAACATAGCGCAACTACATTCCCTTGGATGAAAATGTGTGTGGTCATCATCACCCGTGATGAACGAACGAGCATCATTAAATATCGGTGTACCGTTTTTATCATTAAATAATGTCAGTGGGGTTGAAGCTTTTGTCTCTTATCATCATGGAATTGACACTTGACAAAATTTCGTGGCTGTTCTTTGCATAGTAATGACAGTTGTTCTCCGTATTTTTCCCACGATTCTGTCTTTGATGTTTTGATTACTTGTTTACTATGTCTTCTCGCTGTTCTGTATGCTTGTGTAATTATCTTGGCTTTTTTATTTTATCCATTGTTTAAAACATTTCTTCTTTGTTTTTATTGAGTCATTGACTTCGTTGTTCCACCACGCAGTTTTTGAGAAATAACTGAAAATCAGAAAACCCAATTGTGTTCGAGAATGAAATCATAGAGGTATTTTCGAATTGTGTATACCTGGGACATACATGATGATGATTCAGACAAGGACATCATTGGAAGGGTCAAGAAAGCAAGTCACACTTTCGTCATACTCAACCAAAACTAGAAAGCCAAAGAATTGAATATGAAAACAAAGCTTAAAATACTTAGAAGCAGAGTTTTGTAAGTGTTACAAAACAGTATTATGTAGGACCAAACCAAGATAATTTTTTAAGAATGTCAAGGCAATGAGAGTGAGAGACGATAGCTACAACCCTATCACTATCATTAACAGTAAGGAAGGAACACCATTACTCAACAGACAAGATAGAAGGACCAGATGGAATGAATATTTTCAAGAACTTTACAACTCTACTAAATTAATTTAAATACAAAGGAAAGTGAAAAAACAACCATATATATTGATCCAAGAAATTGAAACAGCAATAAGGAACAGCCCGAACAACAAATCGCCAGGTGCAGATGGCATACCTAACAAAGCAATTAAAGCATGCAAAAAGAATATTCACAGCCGCATGGACAGAAAGAAAAGTTCCAGATGACTGGCAAAAATCAGTAATAGTCCCATTATAGAAAAATGAACGCCCGAGTGGTTACCGGGGCCCAAATTAGGGATGTAAAGAATATAACCACTGTCACCTGCCATGCATGTCGTAAGAGGCGACTGAGGTTGTTGGTCGTGGGGCTGGCTACCCCACACCGTAAAAACACCAGATAGCTACAGAAACCACAACCAAGAAAATTCAAAGCTCGCCACCGGAGGAAGAAGAGAGACCCCAAGTAGAGGGACTCATGAAGCGACCCGGTGAAATTCGAAAGAAAATCGGGCTGCCGACTCACCTTCTTTCAACCCGGAAGATCTCCAGGATTGGCACCTGGAATGTCCGCACGATGTTCGAAACTGGGAAGACAGCACAGGTGGCACGGAAATGAGGACATATGGACTGGCCATCCTGTGACTGGGCGAAACCAGATGGACAAATGCGATGGACAAATGCAGGACACACTAGACTTATAATGGGGAATCATTACTGTACTCCGGAAGAGAGGAGGAAGACGCACCACACATGGAGGGAGTGGCATTGATGTTGGTCAAACAAGCACAAAAGGCATTAATTGAATGGGAGCCGTTAGGACCAAGAATGATCCAGGCAACTTTCAAAACCCCCAATGCAAAAATTAAACTGAACATAGTCCAATGCTACGCCCCAACAAATGACAGCAAAGAACAAATAAAAGAAGAGTTTTACAATAAGTTACAGGGTGTATTAGGCAAATTTAAAAGTAAGGATCTTACTATTTTGCTAGGAGACTTTAATGCAAAGATAGGCAGAGACAACTGGGGCTTCGAGGAAACCATGGGCAAACACGGACTAAGGGAAATAAATGAAAATGGAGAGATGTTTGTGGATCTTTGCGCAGCAGCAAACCAGTTGGTTATAGGAGGTAGCCTTTTTCAGCACAAAAGAATCCACACAGCTACATGGATATCACCAGACTACAGGACAGAAAACCAAATCGACCACATCTGCATAACAGGGAAGTTCAGAAGGTCACTGTACGACGTAAAAGTATATAGAAGAGCAGATGTGCCTCTGATCACCACCTTGTTATAGCAAAGGTGCGAATGAAACTCAAGAGATTCATGACGACCACGCATGGTAACAGGGTGAGATACAATGTGGGACATCTGAAGGAGCAGAAGGGAAAGGATATATTTAGTGTCACGATTTCCAACAAATTTGAGGCCCTAGAAGTTGATGAAGGAAGTATTGAAGACCACTGGCATAAAGTTAAAGAAGCCTGGACTAGTACATGTGAAACTACCCTTGGAAGAAAGACACACCACCACAAGGAATGGCTATCAGAGTCAACGTTAGATAAGATAAAGAGAGAAGAGGCAGAAAGGCTGACCTCTGTAATAGCAGAACAAGATCAGCAAAGGCCGCAGCACAAGAAAAATACACAAAAGCCAACAGGGAGGTGAAGATAAGTATAAAAGCAGATAAAAGAAAGTATATAGATGACCTGGCAAGAGAAGCAGAAGAGGCAGCAGCTAAGGGTAACCTGAAAGATTTATACGATAGCACAAGGAAACTGACAGGGAAATACCAACAAATAAATAAACCAATTAAGAACAAGGCTGGAAGATTACTCGGCAATGCTCAAGAACAGATGCAGAGGTGGGCAGAACATTTCAAAGACCTTTTAAATAGGCCAGTTTCCCTAGGCCAACCGGACATAGATCCAGCTGCAAAAGATCTAACAATCGACTGTAGCAAGCCAAGCAAAGCGGAAATAAAGAAGGCCATTCTCCAACTACGAAATGGTAAAGCTACAGGCCCAGATGGTATACCTGCAGAGGCCATAAAAGCAAATGCTGACATCTCAACAGACATACTACATGGCTTGTTGGGAAAAATTTGGGCGAGGGAAGAAATACCAAAAGACAGGAGAGAGGGCTATATAGTCAAACTACCTAAAAAGGGTGATCTCCAAGTATACCCGAACTATAGAGGAATAATGCTCCTGTCTGTACCAGGCAAAATACTAAGTCGAATCATCCTAGAGACTCAAGGAAACTACAGATGCAGTACTAAGGGATGAACAAGCAGGATTTAGGCAAAACAGATCCTGCACAGATCAAATATCGACGCTGCCTATCATAGTGGAGCAGAGCATCGAGTGAAACTCATCCCTCTACATAAACTTTGTGGACTATGAAAACGCATTCGATAGCCTAGACAGGGAAACACTCTGAAAACTTCTACGACACTATGGCGTCCCCCAGAAGCTAACCAATTTAATGAAGAAAATGTATGAGGAGACTACGGCTAGAGTACTGCATGAAGGAAAACTGACAGAGGCCTTCGAAATAAAGACTGGTGTGCGACAGGGCTGCCTTTTATCGTCCTTCCTTTTCCTGCTGGCTATTGACTGGATAATGAGATCAACAACTGTCAAGGGAAGAAATGGAATACAATGGACCATGATGAGTCAATTGGAGGATCTGGATTTTGCAGATGATCTAGCACTCCTCTCTCACAACCATCAGCAGATGTAAGAGAAAATAACAAAACTAGAAACAGTCTCACAGTAACTAGGCCTGACTATTCACGGGAGAAACAAAGATCATGAGATTAAATGCTGGTTCCAGAGACCCAATCTTATTAAGAGGATCACCACTAAAGAGGTGGACACATTTACATATCTGGGAAGTGTCGTCATCATTCAAGGTGGCACAGATGAAGATGTTAAGGTTAGAATACAAAAGGCAAGATCAGCATTTGCCATTCTGAAGAACATATGGAGTTCAAGAATGATTAGAAATAAAACTAAGATAATGATATTTAACTCAAATGTCACGTCTGTCCTTCTGTATGGAGCGGAGACATGGAGAACAACTAAAGGAACACCAAAAAGTTGCAGACATTCATCAATAGATGCCTACGCAAGATACTACATCTGAGATGGTACGACAGGACCACAAACAGAGAACTGTGGGATAGGACAGGACAACGGCAGGTGGAACAAGAGATAATGAGCAGAAGGTGGAGATGGATAGGACACACACTGAGGACACACGAATTGCTTTTTGCGGACCACCAAAGTTTAATGTATGAAGATGAAGATCAGCTACAACATCACACGAATTCATTACTAATAGCATGTAGAAAGTACAACATGAAAATCAACAAACAAAAGACCGAGACCATGAAAATCAGCAGAACACCAAGCCAAGCAAACATACAAAAAGATACCACCAGAGTAAAGCAAGTTTCCGAATTCAAATATTTAGGCAACATTTTTACAGAGGACGGAAAACTCGATAGAGAAATAGAGACAAGATGTAAAAAAAAATGCTGTGACCTACCAGATGGCACCATTACTACAACACCCAAAGATCAAGATGGAAGTGAAAAGACAGATGATAAAAACTATTTTCCTAACAACACTTTGTTACCAGTGCCAAACCTGGTCTCTTACAGCAACACATCACAGAAAGCTCACCACGTGTGAATGAAATGCTTGAGGAATGCAATGGCAGTCACCAGGAAAGACAGACTACGAAATGAGGACATCAGAAGCAGAGTGGGCATAACTTCATGCATCGAATACATTGAAAGACAACAAATGCAGTGGTTTGGACATTTAATGAGAATGAAATACAACCAACCACAAATAACAGCATACAATAAAAGAGATCGGGTACTAGAGCTAAGGGAAGACCAAGAAAAAGAGGAATAAACAATATCAAGATCAAACTACATAAACACGGATATAACACAACAAGGGCGACTCATCTAGCCCTAGAACACAAATTAAAGCTCTCATCCCTACGCTTAACGGCAAGTGGACAGCCAACTACATCTTCCACCTGGGAATAGACGATATACAATTAAGTGTTGGAAAATTACACAAAACATCATACACAAGCTCAAGACATTTCAAAATAAATGTTTAAGAAAAATCCTGCGAGTATTCTGGCCAAATGCAATAGCAAATGAAGAGCTTTTAAACCGAACATATTGTGCGTCACTGGAAACCATTATGGACAAACATGCTGGTGGATTGGTCATATATGTCGTGTGTCAGTAGAGACATTGGCTAAAACAACTCTCGATGGATAGTGGAGAGAAAAGAATGACTGGGAAGTGCAAAGGAAACATGGAGAAGAACTGGGAAAATAGAGTAAAACAATTGTGGCTAGACGTGGGAAATAACTGGTAGAAAGGCAACAGAACGACAACAATGGAATTTTCTTGTGGAAACCGTATCTATCAAACGGGACACAAAGAGGATATAGATAGATGTCTGCAAAAATTACCAACTAATTAATTGATTATTCTCTCTAAAATATGTTTTCTACGAAAATAATCCCACTAAGAAATTATTCTGCTGTCAAAGAGTAAAATATACCATCAACATCTACACAGAAGTATAGCATCAACGGAAACTGATAGAGTGCATAGTAAACTATAAGGTAATTTGTAACTCGTTTAAAAAAAAGCGTTGTTCTAAATTCAACTTTAATGGTACTGTTTCAACCGTGAAAATCTTTTGCTGTATGCATTGAAATAAATCATTTATATATTAGGGACTTGGCTAATCTACCATTTTCAATATACACATCAGATTCATTATCAAGATGTTCCAGATTAAAGATCGTTCAACACAACATGACTTCAATAACAAGACATGACTTCATGAACAAGACATGACTTCATTAACAAGACATACCTTCATTATCAAGACATGACTTCATTAACAAGACATGCCTTCATTATCAAGACATGACTTCATTAACAAGACATGCCTTCATTATCAAGACATGACTTCATTAATAAGACATGACTTCATTAACAAGATATAATTTCATTAACAAGACATGAATTCATTAACAAGATATGATTTCATTAACAACACATGACTTAATTAACAAGACATGACTTCATTAACAAGACATGACTTCATTAACAAGACATGACTTCATTAACAAAACATGACTTCATTAACAAGACATTGCATCAGTAGCAAGATATGACTTCCTTAACAAGACATGACCTAATTAACCAGACATGACTTCATTAACACAATATAGCATAATTAACAAGACATGACATCATTTACAAGACACGACGTCATTAACAAGACATGACATAATTAACCAGACATGACTTCATAAACAAGACATGACGTCATTAACAAGACGGGATATAATTAACCAGACACGACTTCCTTAATCAGACATGACTACATTAACACAATATAGCATAATTAACAAGACATGACATCATTTACAAGACACGACGTCATTAACAAGACAGGACGTCATTAACCAGACATAACGTCATTAACTAGACATGACTTCATTAACACAACATAGCATACTTAACAAGATATGACATCATTAACAAGACATAACCTTAGTTACAAGACATGGCCATCGTCAACAAGACATGACATCATCAACAAGACATGACATCATCAACAAGCCATGACATAATTAACAAGACATTACATCATTAACAAGACATGACTTCATTAACAAGACATGACATTATTAACAAGACATGACATCATCAACAAGACATGACATCATTAACAAGACATGACATCATTAACAATACATGACTTAATTAGCAAGACATGACTTCATTAACAAGACATGACATCATCAACATCTCAAAGTTACACTTGTCAATTTATGTCTACAAAAATAAGCGACGAGTGATTCTCAGTTGCGACACGATATGAACATTTCTAGAACAACAAAGATTGCAACATCTGGTCAGCCGTCATCGATTGTGAACGATAGACATCTTGGAGCTAGCATTTCGTATTGCTCTTCAGAATGACAGTTATAAATTGCCGAATAAACGTTCTGTTGATGGGTTATTGGCACAAATATACAGTTACTGAATTGATGGCAGTAGGTTAAACTAAAAAAAAGAGTCTAAAGGTAAAGGATAAATTTCACTTCATTGCAACGAGTTTCCACATATAGATCACTAAATCTCGACAGAAATGCCACGACACCTGCCGGGAGTGTTTCACATAGTACAAACTCAGTAGCTCCAGCAGCAAACTATGGATCTGCGAAAAAAATTGCACATGTGGCTCGGTCAGGATTCGAACCCACAACGTATATACATATTTTGAGAAGGCAATATTCTTGATGGTTATTGATTGATTGGATGAAAAGTGTTAATAAACACTAATTATCCCTTGGTTAGTTTATTCCTTTCCTATTATTCGTTGTGTTATTGGTGTTTTGTGCTGTTCATTTTACTTCTCACATCTCTACTTCTTGTGTCAACTTTCTTGACATTAAAATCACCATATACCTATCCACCATCACTACATCAGTATACCTTTCCACTATCACTACAAGCCTACTGATGCACATAGTTTTCTCCTTTATACTTCTTCCCATCCCCAGGCTTGTCGTGATTCTTTGCCATTCTCGCAGCTCTTGCGCCTTCGTCGCCTTTGTAGTGAGGACGATGATTTTCTGGATAGAGTTCGCGAGATGCTTGATTTCTTCCGCAGGCGCCTATAAACGGAGAAGGTGCTTGTATCTGCCATGCATCGAGTTCAGAAAATCACTCGCCAGCAGGCCCTTACCAGCCAGCATAGGACTACTAACTCTGACAGAGTAAAACGTATCTTAACTTTCCACCCCCATAGTTCACTGGTGAAAAATGTTTTATTCCGTCATCTGTCTATCCTTAAGTCAGATCCTGAGACCCGTTCACGTCTTTCCCAACTATCCTTTGGTGGTTTACAGACGGGACAGAAGTCTTAACCCTTAACCATTGGGATAATGGGATTTCGATCATTTATGATCGATGCAACATCTTATTTAAGCGCCATAATTTTGTATCCATTTTGCATTTAAGTTGGTAAAATTTATGTTATCTAATACAGAACATCTGATAATCTAATAAAAAAATAAAAAAATTAATTATATGTTTTTTAGATGTCTAATCTCGTTGACTGGAGCACACCACATTTCCCACTTGCCATTTTGTAGAAATGTCCAAATTGCTCAACCAAAATCCCAAAATATATGATAAAATAGATTTTAATAACTCAGATTACTGTCCTGATGAAGACACCAGTGATTCTTGAATATCTATGCTTGGGTAAGATGAACATTCTATGCCTGTGTCACTTTAGTCTGTTTGCAAGATGCCCGATAACTTTTTTCCTGATTAGTTTGTCTATCAAATATCATTGCGTAATCATATTTTTGTTCAATAATATATTTTACTTGCAAGGTTTAGAAATTATATACCTATTCAATGTTTATGTATGCAACTATAAGTGTTAGTTCTTTATGGGCTGCTTACTAGAAGAATTCGGCATCATTTTCTCTTGAAGGCCAAATTTATTGAATTTTTTACTTTAAAATATGAAAATATTGAATATTATAAATTTCATGATTACTGCCTTTCATATTTTCCAAACATATTTAAATTCAAATATGGTTTGCAAATATAGACTTTAAAGACTGTAATAAAAGATTCCATTATATTCGTCATACTTATTTTTTTTCCTTCTTTATGACTGTAAAATAATTTGTCATTTGTAGAATAATCTATTTTTAGATTTTTCATAAGTAGGTCACGGATATCATCAATTACATCACACTTATGTTAAAATCACATATCCTGATAGCCCATCAATTAGCTTTCCAACCATATATAACATGCCTATTTGCAATGCAAAGAACTTGTATGGTTGCTAAATATAGAGCAGGGCATACAAAATATAGAAAAAACCTTAAAAACCTGCCAATGGTTAAGAGTTAAGGATATGTTGGTACACAGTCGCCTTAAGTCCAATATCCAGACTAATTTTGGCACTGTCCAGTGTGACCGTCAGCGTTGCAATACGTGTGCTTATGTTATACAGACGCGTACTGTATCTTTTCCTTTAGCCACGTTTGTTATTGAAGATGGTTTCACATGCGAGTCCGTAATCTTATCTATGCCATTATCTGTAAGCGGTGTAACAAGGCTTATATCGGCAAGACAGGCAAGATACTCAATGACCGATTCGCCCAACACTTGCGCGACATACGCCAATGCTCTGTGACGCCAGTAGCCACCCATTTCAATGATACTGGCCATTTAGGAGCTCACGATGTCCAGGTCACAGCCATCCGATCATGTTCCTCGGATGATCGCAGTCGATTTGCTCTGGAGAATCGGTTGATTTCGTTGTATGGTACCTTGTGACCACGTGGGCTGAACGTATTACAATACTATGCTTCTTAGTACTTTATCTTCTCATGCCTTGTAATCTATATGGGTATATGTTGCATGTATTCAAGTTATATATTTTTTTGATGTTTTATTGTTTCTCTTCTATTCTATTTCTAGTTGTATGTGTATTTTTTTTGTATTACATTTATTTCGTTATTCGTTTTTATTCCCAGATTTTCATTAGAAACGTTTTAATGTCTCCGTATCTAGTCGTCCATATATAATTGATTTTTTTAATTCGTCACTCCTGTTGTTCGTTTGCTTGGCAAAGGCCTTGTTGGTAGAAACGTTGCTGTATATTGTCATTGTTTCTGTAATTTGTAAAACTACAGTACTTTGTGATTACGTGTTTCTTTCGTGCCAAAGGCGGCACATAGGGCAGAGGTTTTAGATCTCCATGTGATGGGCTTCGTTGCTAGCAGTTGGAGATCTTGTATTGTTTTACATCCCAGTAGTTTACTTTCTTGTTGGATTGTTCTTCGAAGAGTGGTCTTAGGTCTTCCACGTTTTCTTTTCCCAACTGGTGACCACATAAGGACTTGTCGATTGAATCTCTTTTCGTCTGATCTAAGAACTTGGCCGTATAATATTTGATACGGGTTGTTTGTGTGTTCTATCTCTCACTGTGTTGTTAGAAAAGAAATCACTCCATTTCTCAAAGCTGTCCAGTTTTTTATCAATTTGTTGTGTTGATTTCCAACTTTCACAACCGTAGGTCAGTACAGGAATCACAGATGACCTAAACAATTTAACTTTTGTGCATATACTAAGGTCTTGAGATTGTCAGATATTTGTTAATTTAGTGAAGGCACTAGTTGCTATAGCAATACGAGAGTTTATTTCTTTCATCGTGTCTCTGTTGTTTGACACTTTACTACCCAAATATGTAAAATGTTTAACTTTCTCCAGTGTTTGACAATTTATTACGATGTTGTCTGTCGAGTTTGTGAGGTCCATAATTTGGGTCTTGGCAGAATTAATCTGGAAACCAACCTGTTCTGCAAGTGTGCAAAGATTGCACGTTAGTTTGTGGGTTGCTTGTGTGGTTGAATTCAATATGGGGCCACGTCATCGGCAAAGTCAAGATAAAATAGTCTGCTGTTATTAAGCCATTTGATGCCTAGTTGATCATCTTGTGTGCATTTGCGCATGTTCCAGTCTATAGCTATCCCAAAAAGCATATGTGAAATAACGCAGCCCTGCTTCACACCCGAATTGACTGTGAACCAGTCTGAGTTCCCTGCATCTGTTCTTACATAGCAGGATGTTTAAGAATAGAAGGCTTTTATAATATTGATGTATTTTTCCTGGAAGCCGTAGGTCTTAAGAATCTCACAGACAGTAGAACGATAAATACTATCAAATGCTTTCTGAAAGTCTATAAAATATTTTTATTTTTTTATTTTGCGTTCGTTCTTTACGGCCACTTTTAATCACTCTTTGTAATATGTTTCAGCTTTGCCAAGAACGTGCATACGTTGCACATTGGTTTGGTAGGCCCCTAAACGCATAGACTTCTACATGTTTAGGACACATGCATCCGATTTCAGCCAAACCTCCTTAGTGGCCTCTTACGACATGCGTGGCAGGTAACAGTGGTTCTATTCTTTACACCCCAAATTTGGGCCTCTGTAACCTCTCGGGTGTATACAATTTATCACTAGTGGTGACTGAAATTCAATTAATTCTTCTATAATGGATCTCAGCGTGAAGATATGATCGGTACAAGAACGATGTTGACGAAAGTCAGCTTGTCCTTCTCTTAGTCTTGCGTTGAAGGCTGTTTTTCAGCCTCTCCATCAAAATACTGCAGAATAGTTTGCCAGCAGTTGTTGCAATTTGACAAATCGCCTTTTTTGGGAGTTTGAATATCACTCGATCTTTCAAACCTTTTGGATGGGTCTCATTCTGCCAAACATCGTTCATTAGGTACGTAGGAATCCCATTGATTCCTCGTCAGTTGCTTTTAGCAGCTCTCCTGAAATATCATCGCTACAGCTGGTTTTGTTGTTTTTCGGTTTCTTGATGGCTTGTTTAATTTCTCCCATTGTGAAGTCGTCACTGGGTGCATTTAAAGATGGCATTTGTATTTCAGTTTCAAAAACTGGTGTTATCGTTGGGTTGGGTCTATTTAATACCTCTATAAAATGTTCAGCCCATCTTTACGATTGTGCTTGTTGTGATGGTATGGATTCGTTGTTTTTTCCCTTTCACATGACAGCTTGCCGTCGGCGGATGATTCGTTAGTTGTTTCATAATATGAAAGAGTGTTTTATTGTTCCCTGTTTTGGATGCTGATTCTGCCTCTAGAGATAACTTCTGGATGTAATCACGTTTATCTTTGCGAGCATTTGCTTTAATATCTTTGTCCAGTTGTCTATATTCAAGGACTGTTGATTCGTTTTGAATCGATAGCATTCTTAGTTTAACTTTTCTTTCTTGAATTTCCCTTAGCGTTAAATATAATTTGTGACATAGTATAACCTTGTTTTTGCATGTTGTTTGATTTTTCTATAAGAAATTTGTCTTTTTCTAACAAAACTGAAATGAAAGGGTCACGTGAGTGAATTAATTTCTGGGAATTTCCGCTTGAGATGAACGGCATTATGATTTATTGATTGATTGATAGGACCATCATCATTTCACTTCGGCGAGTAACCACATGTGCTCCAATCTCTTTCTTACAAAGGAAGATCTCAGATGTAGTTCACGAACTCCGCAGCACCGGCAAGGGTCACCGTTGTAATTTTGAAGGTGAAGATTTTGTAGAATTTCTTTCCATAATTAATTTTGCCAGGGCAGCGACTTTCCAGCCTGCTCTTATCCATTTTGAACTGCCAAGGGTTCTTTTACGTTCTCACATTGAAGATGGGACCTATGTTTTATCGTTTATGTTTTATATGTTTTATATAATACATTTTATTTTTCGATTACAGTTAAAAATATTTCAAAATGAATGTCAGTATCTAATGTGGTTTCGTTTCTTTTTTTTTCTGTGCAAAATATCATCATCTTCAAATAGATTGTCATGAGCAGAAATTTGATTCCTTTACAGTACTTCCGAATTTCTCTCTCTCATAGGCCAGATGTTCCTCATATGTAGAGGTCATGCTCAAACCATCAGTTACACCCTGAATCCGTCTTCTCCATGGTCTTTCTCTTCTCCTCTTTGCCGGGATGCCTCCTTCCGTGGTGGTATTCTCCAGCCCTTTGTGTCTCTTTATATGTCCAAAATACTTTAATTTCCTCATTATTATTTGTAGCATCAGCCAGTTTTCTTTGATTTTGAGTTCTTTCTGGATAGATCTATTTGTTTTCTTCTCTGTCCATGATATACAGAGAACTCTCCTGTAACACTTTTATTCTCTCTCTCTCTCTCTCTCTCTCGATGCCCGCCTAGACCGATGAACCAAACGTTTTCATGAATTGTACTGTTGTTTTTAGGGACACCGTCCTCCGTACAGCATCTCAGAGCTCTGTATTATCGGACCAGGTTGCGTTTCTTAGGCCTGCTAACAACTGGCAGTCTTGCAGCATGTGCTCTGGCGCCATGTCCGTCTTTTCACAGTGGCACAGGTTAGTTTTGCTAATTTTAAATTTGTTGAACATGTGGGCCCGAAACCTGTTATGGCCGGCACGGAGGCGGAATATAGCAACTTGTTCGCTTCGGGATAGACAATCTCTGATGCTGTGTTGTGGGTGGTCTTTCGACCACTTTTCTTTGTACTGCCAACCGATGATTGTTTTGGCCTCCTCATAGCTGATCTCGTGATTAGTCTGCTGTAGTCGCCCCCTTTCTTTAGCTAGCCTATCTGCTTCTTCATTTCCGCTTATATTGCAGTGTGATGGTATTCACTGAATAACTGTGCGTTTAAGTGAGTTTACTAGTACACCGAGGATCGCTATTAGCTCATTGAGCTCTGTTTTGGATACGCTTTTTAGTGCCGTGATGACCGAGAGAACAACGATGAATATCAAGACTTTGTTGCGTGAGGCGCTGCTTCTTTCTAGGATCATTTAACCGGCTGTTCTTATTGTCTCTGTCCGGAAGTTGTTTGAAAACATACCTGTGGCAATCGCCTTCGTGATCTTCATTATTTTGAGAGTTTAATCACTATTCCTCCTCCGCCATCGCTAATCCCGTTTTGTGCCGATCCATCGGTGTACAAGTATGCCCACGCACTCTCAGGGTCTCTATGTATTTTTCTGTAACAGCTCTTCTTTCGCAGTTCTCTTGCTGGCCTTTTTTTGTATTTCTGGGATTGATTCCCTTATTTCTGGCATATTGGTCTCCCACGGCGAGCTCTTATTGGTTGCCGGTATCAATTTAGGTTTACAATTTGCTAAGACTGGGTGGTCGAGGGTCAGTGTTTTGGCACTTTTTTCGAAGCTGGTTCTCTTTAGCCTGCCCCATCCTAATTCGTTCATTCTGACGTACATAGGGTGGTAGTTTAGTCGTTTCAGTTTTTCCGCCAGTAGCAAAACTTTGTTGTCTCTGCGGTCTGCCATTGGTTGGAGGCATGTGATTGTTTCAACACCCTGATGGGTGTGGACTTCATGGCTCCTGTGATAATGCGTGCCGCGCGGTTTTGACTGCTGCTTACTTTGGTGAATTGCTTATTGGATGCACTACTCTATGCAGCAATGCCGTACTCCAGGACCTGTCGTACTCTTCCACAGTAGAGCATATTGAGGATTTTACTGTTTGCTCCCCACGTGGAGGATGCCAGTTTTCTCATTATACTGAGCCTCTGCCTGGTCTTACAGTAGCTTTGTCTATCTGGAGCACCATGTGAGCCTTCGGTCTCATGTGACTCCCAGATACGTTGGGGTTTTGCTATCAGGAAGATCTTGCCCGTTGATTTTAAGCTTAATTATGTGGTTGTAATTTTTCTGCGAGAACACAGTATAAGTGGTTTTAGATGCGTTAATGTTCATGCTCCACTTTTTTGTCCAGATTTTCAGTTTGTTAAGCGTATCTTGCAATCGATTTGTTGCTATGGGCATTGACTCCTCCCTCGCCCAGATCGTCGGCATACATGGTTGAGTGTACTCGCTTTGGTAGGGATGTAGCTATGTCGTTGACAAAGATTAGAAAGAGGGTTGGTGAGAGCACTCCTCCTTGGGGGACCCCTTGCTCTAGCTTGGACTTCATGCTTGGTAACACTTATATTCGAAAGTCCATACATGTTTTTTCCCCTGCCTTGTTAAATGTCCATGTTTCACATCCATATGTTACCACTGGGAATATACATGATGTTAGTATTCTGCTTTGTTTTTCTATCAGTTCCATTCCATACTGTTTTTAATTGTTTAATTTTTTTGTAAAGTCATGTTTGTTCTTTTAATTTCGGTCATCCCATTTCCATTTGTTGTTAACACTGAACCAAGATATTCGAAACTGTTCACATTTACTATTTGTTGTTAACACTGAACCAAGATATGGAAACTGTTCACATTTACTATTTTCTCTCCATTCATAACAAATCCTTGGACATGTCCGTTTTATGAGTTGTTATTACTTTTGTTTTTTGCTACATTGAGATATAGATGTTGTTTTTCCCGAAATATATGCGAGATATACGTATACTAATTGTATTGATATAGTTGAAAGCTAGAAGTGGTTAAACAAGAACAAATAGAGGCCATTAGAAACAATTTTGGGATATGTTATTTGAGTTAATTTTCGAAAGATCAGTTCAATTAGATCTACATTTTGTGAAGGTGGACAGCAAATGAAAGGAGGGAAAGGATCAAATTTAAACAGCAGCCATACAAATCAACTATAAATTGACGTACATAACAAAAAACAATAGTATCGAAATTATTGTTCTTATATAACATGTATGTATCATTTTAAAATATAACATTTATGTAACAATGACATTTATACAACATAAATTATATCATTTCTGATTGTGGTGTCATTTATGTAAGTTGTTACAAACAGACCGTTCGAGAATTTGTATATATTCTGCATAGATTTCCCCTTCAAGTCATGTAAGTCTGCGGTCAATAACTGATCTGCAGGAAGTTTAGTTGTTTTTACCTATGTTATGTTACCATCGAGAAGTACTGTATGCACTATGTTAAAGAAAATACAATATTTAATATGAGAACAATCATTAAAAATCTAGAGGTATAATGTAAATCTATACTCATGTTTTATTGACTACTCAAAGGCATTTGATTGTGTAGAACATCAGGAATTGTGGAAAATAATGATAGATATGGAATTTCCATTACATTTAATACAGATCATAAAAGAAGTTAATAGCGATCAAATGGTGGATGTAAGAACAGGTGATGATACATCAGATTGGTTTGACATAAGGCAGGGAGTCCGACAAGGCTGCATTTTGTCGCCTTGTCTGTTTAACATTTATGCAGAAAACATCATGAGGAATGTTACAGAAGATAGCGGAAAAGAACAATAAGATCCATTTATATCGGAGGAAGAGAAATACTTTAACTACGATTTGCTGATGATACTTCTTCTTCCTCGATCGTTCTAGGCTAGTTTTATCATTCTATTGTGATATATAAACAGCCAAACATCAGAACGTAATGTACGGGCACCAACCTTCAGCACCTATTTGAGCACAGTTGCTTATCCTTCGGTGGGGTGTTCGATTTCAGCCAGCTATTGTGTGAGGTTCGCTCTCCGCTAGTCTTTGACTGTCCCCGCTGTAACCCACAAGGCAGTGGGTTGCTATTTCTTTCAGGGCAGCGACCCTTAGACGACCTGCCCTCCCGGGCTTATGAACGCCATCTGCCCAGCAAAACCGGTCATTTTAATGAGCGATAGAGCAAAGACAGGTATATACAGTATTACATAAGAAGGAAAAATTAATTATAAGATATGAAAAAACAACACTCAACGTTTCGGTGCTTAGACCTTTATCAAGAACACAAAAACTAAATTAACTAAAACATGATACTAACAAATGATCTGAATCAAAAGATATATGAACACCTTGGTTTACCGCCCGTTCAGTTTGTTTGCGGTTTGCTCCGCTTGCCTTTCATTGTCCCCAATCTACTACAAGGCAGCAGTAGTTCCCTGAGAGCGGAAACGAGCACTGGCTTTGCCTCTGCTGGGCTTTCCAGTTGCTCTGTACATTTGGGTGGGACGCGCACTCTGCTTGTGGCTGCTGCGCTTGCCGCTGCCGCGCTTGCCGTTGCCGCGCTTGCACTGGTTGTGCCTCTGCTGGGCTTTTTAGTTGTTCTACTCATGATGGTGGGACGCTCACCTTTTGCCGTACCGGCCTGCTCCTCGATGGGGCCCACTATGACGTTTGCCAGCGTGCGTACTAGCTCTGCCCTGATTCCCTGTCACCATCGACTTTTTCCGTGCTCACATTTTTCGCGCCTTCCATGTCGTGCACACGTTTGCCTGGGCTGTTACCTTCTGTGATTCAACCCGGTCCCCCACTCATGAGATAGAGTCACGGGTTTCGCCCCATGTAGTGCCACCCTTGCAACGTCTCGCGCGCGCGAGAGAGAGAGAGAGAGAGAGAGAGAGAAAGGGGAAAGGGTAATAACTTCCCGGAATAGACAAATAATAGTAAATACTCCAAAAACTACAATTTACCGACATTTTTTCCGGGCTCCAGCAAGAAAAATGACCACGTGCCGCCATTGATCCAGAAAGAACTCAAAATCAAAGAAAACTGGCTGATGCTACAAATAAGAAAGAGAAAATTGAGATATTTTGGACACATAAAAAGACATGAAGTTCGGAAGAAGACCATCATGGAAGGAGGCATACCGGCAAAGAGAAGAAGAGGAAGACCACGGAGAAGATGGATTCAGGATGTATCTGATGGTTCGAACGACTGCAGAGGCAGAACATCTGGCCTATGAGAGAAATTCCGGAGAACTGTTGGGGTGGCAAAGTTCTGCTTAGGACAAGCTATTTGATGATGATGAGACAGCATAAAATGTATTACGTTTTAACCCTGAAACATTACTTCTTTATAAACACGTGGTTAACGTTAATTTTTATACATTTATTTTAGTTTAAACAAAAATTCCATGACAAATTAGCAAAATCTTTAAAAGTACATATAATTGAGTATGCACATTTTCTATTTATTATTATATATGATAAGATATTCAATCAATAATCTAATGATCGATCTATGTTTTGTTATAGAATAAAATGATTAATGGACGGATTCCTAGCAAAATTGCTGGTAACTTTCTTCTATTAAACACTAGAACATTATTTTAATATCAGACTGCGAAGAGTTGAAAGCTCTAATACGTCAATTCATTTGTTGTATTTTGTCAAATCGGATGTCACTGTGACGCAGAGGTTAGGAGCTCGCCTCTTATTCTAAAGATATACAGTTTGCTACCTCATAGAGCCATCGGCATATTTTTTCAGCCTAATCTCAGTGTAGCTGAAATCAAGTTCCTAGTCCAATCGTAACAAATAGGTCCCATGTTCACTTTGAAAACGTAAACAGTCTCAAATTAAACAGTCTCAAATCGCAAAAACAAAAGTTGTACGTATGTTATTGTTTACATTACGACAAATACGGAAAAACAAGAAAACGATAGAATACGTTAACGTTCTACATATGGCACATATAGAAAGAGACGTTCTACATATGGCACATATAGATAGTGACGTTCTACATATGGCACATATAGAAAGAGACGTTCTACATATGGCACATATAGAAAGAGACGTTCTACATATGGCACATATAGAAAGAGAAGTTCTACATATGGCACATATAGAAAGAGACATTCTACATATGGCACATATAGAAAGAGACGTTCTACATATGGCACATATAGAAAGAGACGTTCTACATATGGCACATATAGAAAGAGACATTCTACATATGGCACATATAGAAAGAGACGTTCTACATATGGCACATATAGAAAGAGACGTTCTACATATGACACATATAGAAAGAGGCGTTCTACATATGGCACATATAGAAAGAGACGTTCTACATATGGCACATATAGAAAGAGACGTTCTACATATGGCACATATAGAAAGAGACGTTCTACATATGGCACATATAGAAAGAGACGTTCTACATATGGCACATATAGAAAGAGACGTTCTACATATGGCACATATAGAAAGAGAAGTTCTACATATGGCACATATAGAAAGAGACATTCTACATATGGCACATATAGAAAGAGACGTTCTACATATGGCACATATAGAAAGAGACGTTCTACATATGGCACATATAGAAAGAGACGTTCTACATATGGCACATATAGAAAGAGACATTCTACATATGGCACATATAGAAAGAGACGTTCTACATATGGCCCATATAGAAAGAGACGTTCTACATATGGCACATATAGAAAGAGACGTTCTACATATGGCACATATAGAAAGAGACGTTCTACATATGACACATATAGAAAGAGACGTTCTACATATGGCACATATAGAAAGAGACGTTCTACATATGGCACATATAGAAAGAGACGTTCTACATATGGCACATATAGAAAGAGACGTTCTACATATGGCACATATAGAAAGAGACGTTCTACATATGGCACATATAGAAAGAGACGTTCTACATATAGCACATATAGAAAGAGACGTTCTACATATGGCACATATAGAAAGAGATCAAGCCTTCGATAGGGTCAACAGACAACATCTATGGAAAACATTACGCAATTATGTAGTAAGCTAATATCGGATAAATATATGCAAATATCTGTATAACAAGAACCAATGCACAGTGAGAACAACAACTGGAAATACAGAGAAGATATATATAGAGACAGGGTTAACGACAGGGAAATTTCTGTCCTTATTTTGAAAACAATCCTATACACCAATGGAGGAGAGTCTTCTTTAAACAATGTTGATAATTGAGTTGACGACATACTTCCAAACAATACTTATTGAATAAATGATCTTGTAAAGAGGTAACCCGATTGATTGTCTAAATAGAATGAAAGAGAGAGAGAGGGAATGAGAAAGGGATAGAGTTTTGCTGGAGACATAAAAAATATGTGAGAAAGTACGCGACAAACGGGTAGAGTAGAGGTAAGAAGAAATATCGAAAGAGCCACACACACGATGAGATAGATATATGATACAGTTATTGGTTACACGATGAGAAAGATATATGATACAGTTATTGGTTATTGGTTACACGATGAGATAGATATATGATACAGTTATTGGTTATTGGTTACTAAACTGACTTCATGGACGCAACATACTACATTTCTATCTTTCTTAGTACTTTCTTTTCTAATGCTCCATATTCTCTATATGGATATGTTAAATGTATATATATATATAAGATAACATATATATAAATATATATATATATCATGTTTTAATGTTTCTCTTTTTTCTTCTTCTAGTTATTTATATTTATTTCTATATTCGTTTTATTAACATATTTTCATTTAAGGACCGTTATGTTGTTTTTGTCGTAGTCTATATGTGATGTACTGTGCAAGAATTGAAATTCGTCACTCCTGTTGTATCCTTTGCTTGATAAAGGCCTTTTGGTCGAAACGTTGCTGTAAATTGTTATTGTTTTTGTATTTTGTTTTACGTATTTCGCTATTACGCCATTGCTACACTGCAGTCTTCCCCTATATCGATATTACTAAACTTACGTCACTGAACGCCGGGCAGACCCATAGATGCTCAGTCTCCCCCAACAGATATCGAAGAGAATGCATACTTATGATTTTAGTGGCACGCTGGTTAAACACACTCCTCATTATGTCCCTCAGGCATCCAGTTCTACTTGTACAATGGGTAACTCCAAACTCCTAAAATCGCTTGATCGATTCAACATCTATTTGATCCAACAGACAGTTGCGGAGAGACCGAAAAACATCCCCCTTATCCATCTTCAACTCCCCCCAACAGTCGATGTTGTTGATGTAAGCCTGTCCGCTCTCTCATTACCGCAAACATCCGCATGCCCCGGACAGTAGATCCACGTAAGCCTCTGGAGGTTAGAAATTTCTATAGACTACATCTATTCATACCGAAACCTGCCCTTTTAGATCTCGTGAAGCATCGACTGTGAGTCAGATACAACAACGGTCCCAGTAAGTGAAGTCACAGAGAGTCAATGGAGGACAGCAGTAACGGCCTCAACCTCCATCATAATACTAGAAGTAGTTTTCCTGTACACTCCATTTCGCTCTGCAACAATCCTACCATGCGCATTAGCCACGAAACCCCAGCTGGACTTTTCACCACAATGAACCGACCCTTCGGTATATACAACATCATCTCAACATCATCATCTCTTGTATTATCTTCTACCAGCTGTTTAACTGCGAGATCAGCCTGAATGTTGTCCCAATCTCTACATTCTCTTCCAAGAGTAATGATAACGTTGCGATAGTTGATCATGCTACCATTTGTTGGGATCCATTCTCCCCCTTTTGGTAGGGTTGCAACTGTGGTCACCTTTCCAATACAATGGAAAGCAGAAATATCGAAAGAGCTAGGCACAAGATGAGAGATATGTAAGGTACATAGTGGACAGCAGAAATAGCGAAAGAATGATAAATTCATAGAGAGATACGTGAAAATTGAATCCCCACACGATTCTTTACATAGTTTTACCTAGACCAATAACCAAACATCTAATAACAGAGAAATCATATCAAATGTGGATGTATACGCGCGCATGTGAGTGTAGATTAAACCTGCTGACATAAATAACAAACACATCAGTGAAAAGTTAACATCTATATTACTTCAAGTAAAAACGTTTAGTTACAACATTAATGCTACCATCTGTTGGGTGAACAGCTATGCACTTTTGTCCAGTCCATGATTTCTCTCCATTCTCAAGTATACCGTCAGCAAGTATACCGTCAGCAAGTATACCGTCAGCAAGTATACAAATATCTCGTTTACATTTTTTAGCACCGTTTTATCTTTCAAGGAATGCAATCAGTAATTACTTTTTAATTTCGACTTTTTATTTGCTAATAAATTTTACAATTTTATGAAACTCTAAAGTAGATCAAGATATTCCCATCTGCCGGATATGAGTATTTTTCTTTCATTAACTTCTTATAATATACTTGGCAAAGTTCACCTGACGCCGTAAAAGCAGAACGTTGAACTTGCACATTGCACGTATCAACGAATATTAATAGTTGTGAGATAGAGCAACCAATGTACTGTATAAAGTAATACATACAACTAAAAGGTACGTACATAGGTGGACAATAGTATGGTTAACTCTACGCATACAAACTTGCTTCAACAACAAAACACACACAGTACCTACAGTTGTTGATTTGCGACAGGATTACAATCAGAGTTTCTCCGCACTTGTTCGAAGAGATGAAGACACTCATGGCGTGCTTTTTGTGCTGATGTCTCCACACCGACACTTCTACGATCCTAACGGGTTATGGGCTTTATTATTATTATTAAATTATTATTACAATCAGATATGAAGAAAAGATCTCATATGAAGGTGATTGGCATGGAGGTACTTATAAAATTCTTCAAATGGATAAAACACTTACTAAGAGAACGAGCAATAAAGACAATAAATGAAGCAATCTCTTCTAATGATCACTCAGAAGACAGTTTACTACATGACTCATCCTTGAGTGACAATCACTTTCTAACCTATATCACTGACTATATCCTGGGAGCATTTTTTCAGCAAATGGAAGAATAACTAATGAAATTCAACACAGATGCAACAAAGCAAATCAAATGATAGGGCAAATGGCGTCAATTTTAAGATGCAAACATGTCACCATGAACAAAAAAAGAGCAATGTTCAACACAATCTTTCTCCCACATTATGTTACCAGTGCCAAACCTGGACGCTGACAACAAACGATAGAAGAAAACTAGTCACAACAGAGATGAAGTGTTTACGCAGAATGCTGGGTGTAACAAGAAGAGACCGGTTGAGAAATGAAGACATCAGGAAAAAGTGGGTACACCATCAGTACTAGACTTCATCAAGAAACAACAAATTAAATGGTTCGGCCACGTAATCAGATTACCATCAGACAGTGCACCTCAAAGAGCAATGCTGCTCCGATACAATGTGCACAAAGCAAAAGGCCGGCCACGCAAAAGATGGAGCTCAAAAATAACAGAGGCGACGAAAGAGATTATTTATAAAGCGCATACTAGGGCCCGTTTTAGAAATCTCTTCCTGACCTGACGCTGTGAGGCAAACAGGATTCGAGAAAGAAAGAAATCACTGATGTTACAATTCAGTGAAAGATGATAAAGTGATATGCGCAGATTGATTGATATATTGATTGTTTGATTGACAGGTGTAACTTTACTTTGGTGAATAAACATGTGTGCCAAATATCTCTTTCTTACATGGGTAGACGTAAGCTACGGTTCGCTGATTTCCTATCATCAGGGTTTCCGATGCAGGTTTGGAGATATAAAAATTGGAAAGAATTATTTTTTTTAATTTTATGCTAATAATTCCTGCCAGCTCAATGACTTCTAACTTACTCTTATCAATTTTCAATTGTCAATTGTTCTTTTACATGTTCAGCTTCAATATGGAATATACTGCTTATTGTGCTTCTCCGATAGAACTAGGCATTTGATCTCAACTACATTGAGATCAGAAATCACTAAAACACATGGCAAGATCGCTCATACTGAAAGCTTTTGAAGCGTGAGATGAGCACTGTACTTAAGCTTCAACGAGACAACCCAACTTTCCTCGCTTCCCTCACATCGCTTTCCTCACCTCGTTTCCATCACCTCGCTTCTCTCTCCTCGTTTCCCTCACCTCGCTGCCCTCACCTCGCTTCCATCACCTCGCTTCTCTCTCCTCGTTTCCCTCACCTCGCTGCCCTCACCTCGTTTCCCTCACTTCGCTTACCTCACCTCGCTTTCCTCACCTCGCTTCCCTAATCTCGCTTCCCTCACCTCGCTTCCATCACCTCGCTTCCCTCACCTCACTTCCATCACCTCGCATCCGTCACCTCACTTCCCTCACCTCGCTTCCCTCTCTTCGCTTCCCTATCCTCGCTTCACTTACCTCGCTCCCTCATCTAGCTTCCATCACCTCGCTTCCCTCACCTCGCTTCCCTCACCTCACTTCTCTCACCTCGCGTCCCTCACCTCGCTTCCATCACCTCGATTCCCTCACCTCACTTTCATCGCCTCGCATCCGTCACCTCACTTCCCTCACCTCGCTTCTCTCACCTCGCTTCTCTCACCTCGCTACCTTCACCTCACTTCCATCACCTCGCTTCCCTCACCTCACTTCCATCACCTCGCTTCCCTCTCCACGCTTCCCTTATCTCGCTTCCCTCACCTCACTTCCATCACCTCACTTCCTTCACCACGCTTCCCTCACTTCACTATATGGCAAACTCATAAGACTGTATAAAATGGAAACAAAAAATCTGAATAGCGACTTACGAAGACTGCATGACTACTGCCGTACATAGAAACTAGAGATTAATTTGTAAAACCATTTGTAACCACTTCAAAATAGCAAGCAGTGGCGGCTCCTGGTCATTTTTTTAGTGGGTCCGGAAAACATTTAGGAAAATCGTGGATTTTGGAGTATTTACTATTATTTTTCTATTCCTGGAAGTTTGTTCCCCTTTAGGGAAATAACAAATGCTTCTGTTCTGCAACAGCTTGATACTAAAGAGAGTTGGCTATTAAATAATATAAAAACAAGGACAATTGAATATTTTGGAGACATCAAACGACAGAAGCGACTAGAAAAGATTTTTTTTTTAAAACTTGTCTGGAACGCATATTGAACATGCGTCATCTGCATTTCAAAAAAAAAATTGCATCGTACACTTTTGAATGAGACTAGAGAGTCTTGTACATATTAGGTGATGTTGTAATATATAATCACTTCAGTAGATGGCCACGTCCTGTAAAGAATATGCCACGATTTTCAAGCTATATGTAGTGTACTGTGAAAGAAGTGAAATTTGAAAAAGGCAATTTGGTCGAAACGTTTCTGTGTATTGTCCTTGTTTTTGCATTTTGTAAATCTCTAATGTTTTAACGTGTTTCGCTCAACTCAGTTGACAACTGTACGAAAGAAAATTGGGTACTTTTGTACAATCTCATCTTTAAAAAAGGGGAATCTAGTTGACCTAAATCAAGTGACGTCAGTCGACTGGTCAGAGTTCACGAGATGCGGACGTACATGTAAACCGAGTTCAAAGTTCACGCATGTCGTGGTTTTTGTGTGTTATGGTTTAAAACCACCCAGTGTTTTTTTTTAATTGGAAGTGTTTAAAAGGACTGTATGTGGGACTGTAAAGTGGTAGGAGGAGGACGGACTGTGATTGGTTGTAGGTTACTGTGGAGGCCAGAAGGTGATGATATCATCAGCAAAAATTGCTAGATAGGGGTCCAAATTTTGGGATTTAGTCCGACGACGCCATATGAACTCACTCATGTATGAGTTCAAGAGATGGCGATGTGTCCCATTTTGTCTCTTGTTCCTTTTCTTAGCAGTTTTCCACCAACGCTCGATGGTCTGTGTATGTGCGCCTGTATTAGTGTGTTTGGATCAACAAAGTTAACTGAGTGGTTGACTGTATGATAATGGGGACCCTCTGCGCGATATTTAGAATGACCAAAATTTAACGGTGAGATTGTACCAAAATCGCTGTATACAAGATGTATTAACGCAATGGACATTTCCCTAAAACTAATATTATTCTATTATGGTTTGTTATTTATTACTATTATTTTCTATACTGTTATACTATTTTAAATATCAAAATGATTCAAGCTATAATTAAACGGACTATTTAATCTAGAGTCCTCGTTTATATTTGATGTAGTTTGGCCGCGTAAGAATGAATATATCTTCCAGCTGAATGAAAATGACGCAATTGCTTTGGCAATTATCAGTGCAATAGTGATCAACGGTCAGAGGCAATGTTACATCTTAGATAGAGCATTTTTTAACGCTCCCCAGAAATAGTGCACATCACAATGCGTGAAGCATTAAATAAAAAATGATGAGTTTGTCCATATAATATTTTTTAATAAGGAAATGTTATCTATACATATATAAGACAGCGATGAATGAAACTGTATGTCCGTCCCAATTGTTTAGAAATATCTGGACATCCTACGGACTTGAAATTTGGCAAGAAGGTGACTTTCATGCATACGAAGATAAAAAATTATAAAATTAGCCTTTTCCTACGTTTCTATAACCATATTCCCAACTTAAAGCACATGGTCATTCTGCATAGAAATCGCCGATATTGTCTTGCAATGCTTTCACGACGTTCCCCGTCTCGTGATCATGTTAATTTCAGCTGGCGAAAATGGTAATCACAAAACACAGCAACGTTTCGACCAACAAGGCCTTTATCAGGCAAACAATACAACAAAGTGACGAATGTCACAGCACACCACATACAGATTTTGACAAAGATTATTACTTTCCGCTCAAGTCCTTAATGCTATATTAACGTCACTATTATTATAACGTAAGTTAAACACATTTATTTATAAGTTTCTGTAGAGTAGTGGATAACAGGCCTGCCTACATTGCAGTATGCATGCACTCGATTCGCGTTCGGGCCAATTTTTGTTTTAAAAATAAGTCGATAAGTTAATAATCTGAATAAATTTAATTTGCCAATTATTTTTCCAACTTCCACGGGAACTTAATTGTATCAGGTTTTACTGGCAATCGAATTGAGTGGGACAGTTTATGTGGGCTCAGAAGATCAGCGTAAAAAGATAACTTTACAAATGTATCTTTAAAAGTGGTGAAATATTACAATTAGATTTAAACTAAATTTAACTTTCACGGGAACGGGAATTCTGTTGTATCAGCTTTTACTGGCAATCGGAATCAGGGACATTTTAATCTTATGTGGCCAACCGACAAAGTTTTAAAACTTTCATGGAGAGAAAACTTATGGATTTTAATGGGGAAGAAGCCGATTTTGAAGCAATGGTCATGTTTCTTTAAGGGACTTTTCAAAGAGATTTAAAATAAATTCCCCGTGCGAAGAACGGGTAAACTGTTAGTATATTAATATGATTGTTACATTATTCTGATATAATATTTATATTTTAGTGTTATATATTCAACATTTAAAGCTAATCAGTGTCAAGTTAAAAAGTAATAATTACGAAAAAATCATTTATAAAATAATATGTAAACCTTAATTATTTTTGGTTTGGTAGGCTTGTTCTTACTGGCCCCTAATGACCAGGGAGGAAAGATGCTGAATTTCAGATTTCAGACTGTGATATTTTAGCGTTATATATTAACTTTCAAAGTTAATCACTATCCCATTGAAAGTAATATTTATGAACAAATAATATCCAAAATAAAAAACACACATTACTCAATATTTTTGGTGGGGTCTGGCCCTTAATGACGAGCCGCCCCTGATGGCAAGTAATATCACCAAACAAAATATCATCTTGATGCTTACTCCTAATGTTTTATATGCCTGGGGCTGCCCTGGAACTTTGAGTACATAGATAGATACACTCACGTATTGAAAATATTCTATACATTGTTTAATTTACATGAGCGAGCTAATAAAACATATAAATCATATTTCTGAGAGAAAGTAGATTGCGGGAATGAGGAAAAGAATCTGACGGATGCAGATAAGGAGAAAATAGAGAAATGCATCTGACTGAAATGAGGTCAAGATGGCCTGTAGATGAAATGTGAGCATGTGTGGACTTGTTCCTTGCACGATAACGATCATCTAATGACTAACTAACAAACCGAACCGCTGTTGAAGCTTCGAGACTAGTCAATATATATATATATATATATATATATATATATAAGCGACACAGATACTGTTTTAACTTACTTCAAAACATCGAGAGCCGCTATATCGTAGTGGTTACTGCACTTGCTTTCTATGCGCGTGATCCCATAAACAAATTCCGTATGGGAATTTTGTCCCCCATAGCTCTCTCAGGTCGGCCCACATTTGGGTACGAGAGTAACAATAGGAAGTAAAGACGGTCCGCACGGTATCGACTAAATCACACACCGTGTACCGTTGGTGAAAGAAACATGCGAGTATAACACCGTATTTTCCAATATATCTCGTGGTTTCTTCTTCAGCGAAATGTGGTCATGCACTTAGTTTGATTCTCTTCTCTGTAAGCTCATGTGCCAGAATGGTCCAGGAAATCAGTGATGCATTTCATATGACAACAAGCAACATGACAATGGAGGTACTGGCGGTGACTAATACACTACGCTGGCTGGAGTTACAAAACTACATCCATGCTTGCATTCTGAGTGATTCATTGAGTATGATCCACAAGGTGGAAGCGTCAAAAATGTGCAGAACCACACTTATCTTCGTTCCGGGGCACATGGGTATTATTGGCAATGAGAGAGCAGACAGGCTGGCTGGCTCTGTCATCATATCAGAAGGCCAGCCAATGGATAGAACTGATATTGTGAACGCCCTCATATAGTGTGGCAACAAAGAAGACTGTCATTCAAACCAATTCACGTCTACTACTATAGTCTGTCCATTAATTCGTGAGCACGTTTGAAATTGATTTTCTCGAAAACTACCTGTTGGATATCAGTGATTTTTGCATGCAGCCTTAGAATATCCATGACGCTAAAATAAAGCTAACCAGTAGTTCATAGATGCTACGGATTTTGCACATCGGCGAATTCCTTTGATCTTTTATGACAATTGCAAATACGGGGCTCAAATTTTAGATTTTACAGTAATCCCTAGAATTTGTCCATGTCAATTCTATTCATAGGTGTATCTCCATATTAACTTGATAGGTCAAGTAATTAATTGTGTTGCCCTTTATGTGCAATCGTGAACTTGGATACAATATGCAACAGTTAGTCCTCCCCTTCGGTCACCATTAGACCCCAGGGTGTCTTAACTTCACCACAAATTGTATGATGGTAGACGCATTTGGATATGGAAATGTATACGTTGCTATTTCTCAGTCTGTAATCAAAATATGATTTGTATCATCCCGAATCTGACGATTCCATGAGGATGATAAGTGTTACTGGCTGGACAAATTGTAATCTATCTCGGTGCCAGTACTCGTCTTCCTCTCGGAGCACATGTTCAACACACTTCTTCCAGAACTGCATGTCTATCATTGAGAGGGACTCACGTGTCAGAACTTCAACATCACACATTTTAAACGTCCTGTTCTGTTCGGCAACTTGCCCTTTACTTTAGCCCAGACAAGCTCTATCGGATTGAGGTGAGCATGATATGGAGGTAGTCGCAAAGACGTGTGGCCGTATTCCGCAATGATTTTGTCAATATGAAACACCTTTGTCTTATTTGTCATCCTCACCAGGTGCAACAACTCGGGTTTCAAATATGTATCATCGAAGCTGACATTTTCCTTAGCAAGCCAAGTCCTAATTTGATCTTTTGTATTTGATGCAGTTGGTACTTTGTCTTACGCTGATACTGCGTTGTGATAGGATGCATTATCCATTACCAAGCATGATGGTCTGTTTAGAATTGGAAGTAGATCTTTCTCCATCCAGTGCCTGAAAATATGTCCATTCATTTATGTGTGGTAGTTCCTACCGTCGGTACTTTTGATTGGAAAATAAGTCCAGCGTCATGGACAAGACCTTCTTCACTGCTTCCTGCATGTGTTAGTATAATACGCTGGCCTTTGCTGCTTGGTATTTTTCTTTCTGTTCACCGTCTACTGATTGCCATTCTTTAGCATTGGTGTGGTGAGCATTGACCCAGGATTCGTCCAAATATACAATATCATAGCCTTGCCTCCGCCGCTCACTGATCTGCGTCAGGTATTTACTTCGGGCAGCAATTAAATGTGGCTTTTCACAAATAATATTCCTGCCGCCTATAGTTTTTCTGAAGGTGAAGCCGGCGGCTCTTACAATTTTCCATAGAGTACTTTTAGAAATGTCTATGCTGCAACCTGATTGAAGTTTTAATTTCAGTTTCCTGAGAGTAACAAGTTGATTTGTCGCAAACATTTTCAAGAGCTCCCGTCTTATGACATCTGTCAAAGTCGGCAATTGTTCTTTTCCTTCCTTGCTTGACATTAGTGCACATTGTGTCCTGTTTAATCCATCGGGAAAAGGATTCTCTATTCAGACCAAGCGCCAGTTGCGTTCGTTTCTCAGGGTTATGAATATCGCAATATAGATGACCTCTCTTAGATTCCCTACGGAAGTGTTGGTATAGTAAAACTGTAACCCTCTGCATTGTTATAAATGTGCACTTCAGACTCATTATGAATGTGATATCAATGTCAGTTTTGATAAGCCAACAAATATGATACAATAGCTTCATACAAATAGCGAGATACGCCTATAACTATACAACGGTATCCCAATTATAACGTCATATGCTTTCCGCTTTCAAAGTCGACTGGGTTAGGTGCACGGAATTCCCGTGAAATTGTTGTTTACTCACGATATTTCAATGTTACCATAATGTATTTTTAGAACAACGCGTCTGTGTACCGTAGATCTGTTACTATTGTGTACAATCCGGTGAGGTTGATTTTAATATAACCTGAAGAAGAAATATTTCAAACTACATCAAATTTTCTTGGAAAAAAATATTTCTCTAGCGTCATGGATATTCTAAGGCTGCTTGCAAAAATCACTGAGATCCAACAGGTAGTTTTCGAGAAAATCAATTTCAAACGTGCTCACGAATTAATGGACAGACTATAGATTGCATGTACTGGGTTTGAAGATTGGAGTAGCAAGAAAAGAAAAGCAGTATTAGGTATATGAGTAGGCTCATCTATCAAAATCGATCTGGTATGGTCAGTCGCTGGACGCTGTTGGAGATATTGTGAAGGAGATAGGAACACCTATGGACATGTCCGGAGTGCATTGTTCAAATTCATAGTTCATTTGTACGGTTTCAACTTCACTTCAACAGGTCACCCCATAATTGGTCAACCCGGTCTCTCTCTCTCTCTCTCTCTCTTTAGCCTGTTACGCCCTTGACGTTTAGGGCAGCAACAAACGTACACCATTCTTCCCTGTTCATGGCCTTCCTCTGTATTGTGTTCCAGCTATGATTCATTTCCTTCAGCTCTTGCTCTATCGTTCTCCTCCAGGTCGTCTTGGGTCTTCCACGCTTTCGCCTACCCTCTGGAGTCCATCTCAGTGCAGTTTTCGTGTCGGAACCAGTCTCCATGCGCATCACATGTCCAATCCATCTCCAGCGTCGTCTTCGGATGATAGTGCCCATATTCTCTTGTTGGCATCGTGCAAACAGTTCTTGATTTGAGATAGTAGTCGGCCAGTACACGCGTAAGATTTTTCGCAGACAAGAGTCCTGTTCTGTCATTCTCCAGCATTCCGATCCGTACAGCAATGTTGACACAGCTGTTATAGATACTAGTCTTGGTTCTGATGCTGTCTTGGGCAGATTTCCTAGCGGTCTGAAGGGTCATGAATGCACTTCGTCCCTTACTCAGTCTGTTTTTAATGTCAGATCCAGCGCCTCCTTCATTGCTAATAACATTTCCAAGGTATGTGAAAGCGGTTGTATCTCGGAGGGTTTTACCTTCTAGTTTGACTGGTGCTGGGGTTGCTATGTTCAGATTCATTACTTCAGTTTTCTTCTGATTTATTTTCAGCCCAACTATCTCACTATATTGGTTAAGGCGGCAGGTCTTTTCCCGGATATCTCGAGGCGTATGAGATAGGAGTGCGATGTCATATGCAAAATCTAGGTCTTCCAGAGTGGATGTGAGCGTCCATCTAGTACCTCTTGCCTTATCTTCCGTTGTTTTACGCATCACCCAATCTATGACAATGTTGAATAATAGGGCTGACATAACACATCCTTGTCGCACGCCTGTTTTTACTTCAAACTTTAGTTCTGAGGTTTCAACACTGTATGCAAACTTGCTGTAGCAGCTTGTTATAATATTTATAAAACACAGTGGGATCCCATACCATCTTAGGATACGCCATAGACTTTCGCGGTGTATACTATCAAAAGCTTTTTCAAAATCTACAAAGTTGATATAGAGTTTGCTTTGCCATTCTGTGCATTGCTCTATGATATTTCTAAGAGCAAATATTTGGCATATACAGCTCCATCCTCTGCGAAATCCTGCTTGTTCCTTTCTCAGTTTCTTATCCACAGCATCAGTAATACGTTGTACGATGATTTTGCTTAAGATTTTACTTGGGACAGAAAGCAGTGTTATTCCACGCCAATTATTACAATCGGCAAGGGAGCTTTTTGTTATCTTGATGATGACTCCTCTGTTCCATGCATCAGGTATTATTTGGGCATTCCATATAGTAGTAAACAAGGGTTGCAATATATTAGCTGCAAGTTCTTGGTCTATTTTGAATAGTTCTGCGTTTAAGTTATCATTCCTGGTGCCTTGTTATTCTTAAGAGATGTAATTGCTGTAATGATATCATCCCGGCTGGGTGTTTCAATGCCAATTTCTAATTCCTCTTTTGGTTCTGGTATGTCTGCTACTACCGTTGGCGGTGGTCTGTTTAACAAGTGTTAAGAGAGAACCATGTCAGAGAAGCCTTTGCTGGGTTGACATTGGCTTCGACTTCATTGCACCAGTCACTAATCCTATTCAGTTCACACAGTAATGCAGATACGATCTCATTTCTGTCCTTGCCCATGCGATACACCAGAATATCATCGGCGTACAACATTGTTCGGCCAAGTCCGACCCTCTGTGTGTTGGTTACCCTGACTGTGTACACATTGAACAGGACCTGTTGTGGTTGTGATGCCCATGAACCACAATGCAATGATAACGTGCACTCAAAAAGTGCAGAAGCAATCCACCTGACCAAGCTTGACTCCACCTGCATATCCATTAATGACTGCATAAGTAAGTTGTAAGAGACATTGTTATATGCGTCCTATAAATCAATGGCAGCTGCTGTCGTTTCCATACCCATCTGAAACCCTTCATACGCATCATATGCAAAACTGTTGCATTGCACAAGGTGTCCTTTACTGGACGATATCCGCCGAGAGTGGAGGGGAACAGACGATTTGTCTCCATTATATCTGAAACTCTACGGGCTTTACATTTTTCAGGCAGTTTGCCGACAGTGTTTTGCAAAGTAATAATTCTATATCCACTCGTGCTTGTGAGTTTTTTTTCAGGTTTAGGTTCAGATAGCTGTGAAGCCAATCATCAGGAATAGTGCCAATATGGATACTCTTATTGAAAAGCTTGTATACTTCAGGAAGATCTTTGTCCTCCAGACATTTTATGTGACTGTACCGAACACCATCAGGACCAAGCGCTGCATCAGAGCATGTCTTTAGTATTGATTTGATATTATCGACCGAAATGTATTCTATATCGTCGTTTAGGAGTCTGCATCGCATGCGAATGGTGTACAATCTGTTGCATCCTTTTACGTTCATCTCTGTCTTTCTTTTGTCTGGCGAATGATGGTGGACACAGCGACTGGTTTATGGTTGAAACCGAAGTAAAGCAAGGCTGTATTCTATCTTCGCTATTGTTTGGAGTGGCCATTGACTGGGTGATGCGAAAATGTTGCAGGGGTCAAACTGGCATAGATTGGGTAGAAAATAGTCATCAAAAAAGCAACATCTTATCTAATCTTATCTTAACCACATTTGCCGTGAAGCGACGTGGGGAGAGTTATTTTTCTATTTTGTATCAGGTGTGTTGCGCTTGACGTTGTAAGTTCATGCTTTCGCAGGGACTCTGAGATGGTATCTGTCCATCGTGTTCTTGGTCTGCCTCGTGCTCTTCGCCCTTAGTGTCGATTATTGAAGGCACGTCGTGATGGTAGTAAATGTGGTTCCATTCTCATTAGATGGCCGAACCACTTGATTCTTTGCTTCTCGATGTACTGTATGCATGGTATAGTACCAACGATGCTTCTGATATTCTCGTTTCTCACTCTATCTCGCTTTGTAACGTTGACAGCTTTTCGTAGACGTCTCATTTCACATGTTGTAATCTTTCTTTCTTGTGTCTTAGTCAGGGGCCATGTTTGGCACTGAAAGCAAAGAGATGGAATAAATATGCAGTTTATCAGTTGTCGTTTGACTGCCATGTTAATGCTTGGATGTTTTAATACTGGTGACAGTTGGTATGTCACTGCGTTTGCCTTCTGGCATCTAGTCTCGATTTCTCTGTCCATCTTTCCATCTGCTGTGAATATACTCCCGAGATATTTGAATTCTGGAGTCTGTTGTATTTTTACATTATTCACATGTATATTTAGTTGACCTGTTGACCTACTTATTGTCATGACTTCTGTTTTGGAGGTGTTAATTTTTATGTCATACTTTTCGCATGTCGCTTGCAGTGCATTTATGTGTTGTTGAAATTTGTGTTTGTTGTTGTAAATTATACTCTGATTATCTGCAAAGAGTAGTTCGTTGATTAAATTGTAGTTGTTATCGAGGTTGTTATCTGTCTTGTTTTCTTGCGTTATCCTGTATATGTATATATATTGAAAAGTATAGGCGAAAGCACATATCCCTGCCTTACTCCTGATGATAATTCAAATTCGTCTGTCAGACCGTCGCTTGTTCGTACTATGCTTGAGCATTTTTGGTATATCGCTCTAATATTGTCTAATAAAACAACAGCAGCTTTTAAAAGTCTAAATAAAATATGGAACTGCAAGTTATATAGCATTAAAACTAAATTACGGATTTTCAATTCAAATGGTTATTGGTTATTGGTTACTAAACTGACGTCATTGCACTCCAGGCAGACCCATAGGTGCTCCTTCTCCCCAACAAATATCGTAGAGTATGCATACTGATGGTTCCTGTGGCGCGCTGATTAAACACACCTCTCACTCTGCCTCTCAGGCATACAGTTCGACTTGAACAACGATAACTCCAAACTGCTTAAATCGCTTGATCGATTCAACATCGACTTTAGTGTCTTCATCCAACAGACAGTCGCGAAGAGACCGAAGAATATCTCCTTATCCATCTTCAACTCCCCAACAATCGATGCTGTTGATGCAAGCCTGGCCGCTCTCTCATTACCGTAAACACCCGCATGCCCAGGAGAGTATATCAACGTAAGCCGCTGGAGGCTAGAAACTTCTATAGACGACATCCACTCATACCGAAACCTGCCCTTCTGGATCTTGTGAAGCATCGACTGAGAGTCAGATACAACAACTGTCCCAGTAAATGAAGTCCCAGAGATCCAATGGAGGGCAGCAGTAACGGCCTCAACCTCCATCCTCATACTAGAAGTAGTTGTCCTGTATGCCCCACTTCGCTCTGCAACAACTCTACCATGCGCATTAGCCAAGAAACCCCAGCCGAAGTTCTCACCACGTTGAACCGACCCATCAATTCAAACGTTGTATCAATGCTAACATATGCCAGCGAGAGTTGGAAAATAACTAATGATATAGAAGCAAGTTGAATTCGTTTGAAAATAGATGTCCGCCAAAAATAATGAATATAAAACAGAACGAATTCAGGAGAAGTGATGAAATCAGAGAAATGTTTGGGCAACCACTAATGACAACTGTTATAAGAAAGAGAAGATGGAGATATGTTGAACACATCATGGGGAGAAATGATCAACAAATATCAAAGCAGTCATTTAAGTGGGATGCAAAGGGCTCAAGATAGAGAGGACGACCTAGGGAGAGCCTGAAACGAACTTTGCTGAGAGAGGCAAGAAATATCGGTCTCAGTTCCATGGAGGAGATTGAGCGAGTTGCCCAGGATAGAGCGATATGGAGAAATTATTTGCAGGTCCTATGTAACGTATAACGGTACGAGAGGAATTATATATATATATATATATATATATATATATATATATATATATATATATAACCGCACATGCTTTATTTATCTCATATTGTAACCCATATTGACAATCTATCACTGTCAAGAATTCTGCCGTAATGCCATACAAAACAATTGCATACTGGGCTAATTATCCATCCAGGACTAAGTGATCAGCAACAGGTAGACCACAAGCAAGCAAACTGGCTGTCTTTATGTTGTGAGTAATGGATACGATTAAATGCTTGCGGACGCGTGCATATTATATATCTCTATTTCTTTGCCTGGCAATATCTGGATACTTTTAGTTTTCTGATTACATGAATTTATTATCTGTCATCGAAAGAGATTAGGAATATACCACATTATATCAGTGTCGCTAACTGACGTTTCCTAAGAACAGGAGTATGTACATGTCGATATTGTTACATTGTCTCTTTTAACAGTGTCGTACAGCCTGGGTTGATAGGTTTGACTCAATAATTGTTCTTTGTTGGAGATCAATAATCTGACATGTGTGCACAACAGACTCACTTAATCAAACAATAACAGAAAAAGACAAAGAATTACTGAGGTGTAGGTATCTGGTGTAGCTAAACGCAATTTCATCAGTATTGTTCAGTGCTATCGATAAAAAATTAAAGCACTTCTCTGACATGCATTTGAAGTCTGTCGTCTTACCTATGTGATTGCTATTGAGATCAACCGCCATTCATGTAAGCTGTATGTTAATTGCCACACAAATTTCCGTTAGAAGCACAAATACTCGACACATATACCCTTTTTTATACATTGTACTGTCCTTTCCATGTCGTTCCAGTCACATAAATTGATATCTTTAGGTCTCTTCTCCCAGAGATTTTGTTGTTACTTTTTTCATGTGGACTTCAGAATAGGACATACCTTCTGACACTAATTGCTGGGAGTATATTAACATCTGTCATATCCATGGCCATGATGTGTTCTTTAGCTCAAATTCTACTTGTGCTTGAGTTTTTATTGTAATTAGTTTCTGGACTGTAATCTTATCATGCCCTTTAATTGCTTCCATTCTGCGTAAGTACTTATTTATTAAAACGGTTTCAATGTGGTAGTCGCTTCATTTGTGGTAGTGTCTACAACAACTTTATAATCCAAAAATGTTACTATTTTGCATTATGTCTGTGACTGTCAGAACGGTTGCTTATATTGATTGTAGGTACATATATTCATTGCTAGTTGCTCGATAAAGATAAAATGACAGCCATCACCTTTCTTGTTGCTCGATAAAGGTGAAATGACAGCAAACACCCTCCTATCTATTGTTTATTGTCTATTCCCAGTTGGAAGATGTAGTTGGCTGTCCACTCTTGCCGTTAAGCGTAGGGATGGGAGCTTTAATTTGCGTTCTAGGGCTAGATGAGTTGCCCTTGTTGTGTTGTATCCGTGTTTATGTAGTGTGGTCTTGATATTGTCTATCCATCTTTTCTTGGTCTTTCCTTAGCTCTAGTACCCGATCTCTTTTTATTGTATGCTGTTATTGGTGGTTGGTTGTATTTCATTCTCATTAAATGTCCAAACCACTGCATTTGTTGTCTTTCGATATATTCGGTGCATGAAGTTATGCCCACTTTGCCACTGATGTCCTCATTTTGTAGTCTGTCTTTCCTGGTGACTCCACTGCCTTCCTCAAGCATTTTATTTCACACGTGGTGAGCTTTCTGTGATGTGTTGCTGTAAGAGACCAAGTTTGGCACTGGTAACAAAGTGTTGGTAGGAAAATACTTTGTATCATCTGTCTTTTCACTTCCATCTTGATCTTTGGGTGTTGTAGTAATGGTGCCATCTGGTAGGTCACTGGATTTGCTTGTTGCTCGATAAAGGTGAAATGACAGCAAACACCTTCCTTGTTGCTCGATAAAGGTGAAATGACAGCAAACACCTTCCTTGTTGCTCGATAAAGGTGAAATGACAGCAAATACCTTCCTTGTTGCTCGATAAAGATAAAATGGCAGCAAATACCTTCCTTGTTGCTCGATAAAGGTGAAATGACAGCAAACACCTGAATGAATAACTTTTTTTTTAACATTGGTCGTGTTCTCAAAACTCGCGTAATTATGCATATAACAGAATGTGAGGTAAGTTAATGTTCTACATGTAGACAGATAAACTGAAGGTCTAATGCATGTCGGAAACAAATCAATGAAGTAAATCATTAGGAAACTTCAGTACTGAGTGACTCTGATGGTACTCTAAAGCCATTACCGTGTCTAGCTTTCTGGTTACTATGGAACCCCAATCTAATTGTGGAAATATAATGTCGACGAGAACTATTTTGGATGTTTTCTGAGTTACCATAATCATTCTTACAAGAGATTGCTTTAAATATGGACGTGTGAATACCTGAAATAGAAGAAGAAAATGTTTCTACTCTATTCATTTACAAGATGTCTAGTTTGTCACAAGAGGAAGTTTGTACTAATGTAAGCCATCAGATACCCTGTGTCAAGTATATCCAATAAGCTGATCCAATTAGTTGTGACGCACTTTTTTAAGTAGATCTAATCAAGTGAACTAATATAATAATTCCTTTGACGCACTTTTCTTAATATTATTACTAGTGTTTTTTTTTATTATTAGTAGTAGTATTAGTAGTAGCAGTAGTAAATAGCAATAGCAGTAATACTGCTACTAGTTATAGTAGTAGTAGCAGTAGCAAATTTGTTTATCTGTCTGTCCCGAAGGATCGTAGAGTTGTGTCGCTGGATAAGTAAATTCCAGTTCTCTTAGGGACTGTATAGTTTAATGCGTAAGTGACAGTGTCTGTCACAATTATCAAACCTAACAGATGAGAGGTCTCTCGAGATTGGATTGTATCCTTGAGTAAAGTGTCTTTTAATTTAATCACAATGCAACTTTGTCCAACCCTCACCTCTTTTCTTCAGGTACATTTGTTTTGGGCAACTTTTTCCCATGTGCATATACTTATGTAAAGAACATTCGAATAATGCCTACAAATATCCTTATATCGCATTTGATGTCTTCTAGCTGGCTTCTTCCCAGAGTTCAGTTCTCCATAAAGGAGATCCTTAACTGAGTTCGACCATCTCCCATGCACGAGATGTGACCTACCCACAGAAGTATTCTCTACTTAAGGAGATTGTACCTTGACACTTTTTTCTCTGTCAATTACTCGCTTGTTTGTTACTTGGTCATTCTACGAGTGGAAGTCAATAAGTAAGTCACAAATGGCTGTAGAAATATAACTAAACATGATAACAACTTGAAACCAGTTTATTTTTATACATAAATTGTCCATTTTTTTCTCAACATAATTTCCACCAACATTAAGGCATGTATCCCATCGTTTTATCAATCCTCCCAAACCGGCTGCATCGAACTGCCTGCTCTGTTTTCTAAACCACGTTTTCACTTCACATTCAACTTCGACGTCATTCGCGATATATCTTCCGCCAATGTGGGTTTTCAGTGGACCAAAAAGGTGGAAATCGCTAGGGACTAAGTCGGGACTGTAAGGTGGATGTTCCAGAACTTCCCACCTTAGTTGGTTAATTTTCTCCTGAGTTAATCGAGTCGTATGTGGTCTGGAATTGTCATGAAGAAGCAACACTCCTCTACTCAGCAGTCCTGGACCTTTTTTTCGAATTTCATCATGAAGCATCGATAGAACAACAGTAAGATTCAGAATTCACGTCTTGTCACTTTTCTTCTTGAAATTGGTTAAAAGCACTCCTTGACAATCCCAAAACACTGTCAGCATAACCTTCCCTGCTTATGGCGTAACCGTGAATTTTTGGACACAAGGCGAAGAAGGATGTTTCCAATGCATTGAAGCACGCTTTGATTCGGGCTGGTAGTGATGTACCCATGATTCATCCCCAGTAACAATCCTGTTCAGCATGTCTTCTCCTTCGTCTTCGTATCGACAGAGATGACACAAGGACAGGTCAAATATGTTTATTTTGTGTTCTTCCTTCAGTTGTCTGGGTACCTTGAGCACACTTTCTTAAATTTCAATTAATCATGCATTATGTTGTATGCTGAACCATGTAAGCACCCTATTGCAGATACTATAGAGAGGCGTTTTCCAAAGTGGGTGGTATAGCCCCAAAGTGGGCGCTGAAACGTTCTAGGAAGGGGGTGGGATAGTGAGTTTAGAAGAATTTAGGGGTGTTCAGGTGATTAGGGATCGGTTGCTTCTTAAAGAAGAAATTAATCATAAATATTTTTAAATAAATTATTTTCGTGATTTTGAAATTGAATAATCATTTAAAATTTGAATTCTGCATTTTAATTCATCTTATGCCCGTCTTACACGATCCTTTTTTTCATCAATTATCTATTTCATGCTTATAATTATTTGAAGATTGACCATATATGACAGAAATATATATCAATTTTCTATGTCAAAGTGAAAATAGAGCATGTATATAAATATATATATATAATATATATATATACGTGTGGAGGGGGCGGGGGCGTTGGAAAACTGTTATAATGTGGAGGGGGCGTTACAAAGTTTATGTCGTGCAAAGTGGGTGGTAGGCCGAAAAAATTGGAAATCTATGCAATAGAGTATATCGCTACTCGCCTGTCACCTCTAATCTTCTCCTCCACCCGCTGCACGGATGCTTCTGCTGCAATCTCAACAGGACGACCAGATCGGATTTCATAAACAATTGTAGAGAGTCCTTGCGAATTTTTTTCTACACAGCTATGCACCGCTTTACGGGACAACCATTTGTCAGCATAAACAGGAAGCATTTCCTTATGAATGTCCTTTGCATGCAGTCATTTTGTCTACAAAAAACGCACAACAGCTCGTTGCTCTTTGGTTGTACCCTCCGTAAGTACAGTTGCCATTTTGTTTATACGCTGCTAACGAGACACCTGGCAAACGGCAATATGAAGTTCGATGTTGCTGTCTCCTAATGACACCTTTAGAAAAACATAAACTACATTTACCTACCATCCCACAGAACTTTGTGACTTACTTATTGACTCCCCCTCGTATGATATACCAAGAATACGTTTAAGGCATCTCATGTGAAACGTGTTGAGCTTTCTCTCTTGTGGAGTGTGGTCTCCAAGATTGGGGCACGTAGAGTGATGTGCTCACCAAACAAATTCTTTAGACCTACATTTTTGTATCCTCATCACTTATCACTGGTCACTCATCTCGAGAGACCTATCTCATCTGTTGGGTGTGATAAGACAGCAATGCACTTCTGATGCATAACGACAGCTGAATCAAAAAAAAAAATTCAATTTTCAATATTCTGTTTGAGTTATATTTTAATTTGTCATTTCATGTTCTTTATAGTTACTTTTATTCATAGGAACGTTCGTATTTTGTACAGTTGTTTATTTTTTAACTGTGTTTTACATTCTATAGTCGTTTCATAGTGACAACAAAGTAGGCTTGCCATTAGTTAACATCGTCCTACATATTATCCTACATCGTCGGCAAGAAGCTGAACAAAATACGGCGTTCTATTATTTTGTGATTTATACGTTTTCACCAATTATAACGTCACATGCTCTTTGTTTCCAGGTTTACATTGCTGTCTAATTTGTGTTATATGTAATGAGCTCCAGCCGGTGCTACGGGGTTCGTGCACCGTTGACATGGTCCTCCAGCAGATCAGACAAGAAAATATGCATACAAAAGAATAGGTAGAGGAGAGAAGAGAAATGGACGTAAGCGACGAGCTGGACAGAGACGGTTTAGAAGAAAGACAGATCGACTTGTTCAGAAATATTTATGCATTGGCTACTGGAATTGTCGAAGTGCAAAACAGAGAAGACTAATTCTACAGAAGCTAGTCTATGACTTCGACATGTTCATGATTCAGGAAACCAACTTGCAGCAAGATAAAGCCCTTGAGTGTCCAGGATTCAAATGTTATTTCACTCCCAGTGAACCCAGAGTAGGACGAGGTCAGGCTATCTATGTGAAACATGGCCTTCCCCAAACCGCCTTGACACACATGACTTCTTACCTGAGGGTGTGGAATTACAAGGAATTCAATTAACAATTCGTGATCAGGTATGGCGAATCTATAATGTGTACGCCCATGTGGACAAACTCCATATTGCAGATAACTGGGATTTTCTTGAGAAGCTCTCAGATGTACCACACACAAAGTTTCTTATAGCAGTGGATTTAAATGCTCGATCAAAGGAGTGGGGCAACGCTACCAAGAATAGACAGGGCATCGCTTTGAGTCATGCTCTACTAAGCTGTGACTTTACGATTTTTAATGACGGCCGTCCAACTCGATTAGCTTCTAGACCTGAGGACACTGATGGTGTCATTTATCTGGCACTGATCTCCACAACCGATGCTACTTTTGCTCGATGGAATGTTCTCGGGGCTCAAGAAAGTGATCATCTCCCTGTGTTGTTCTTCTTAACAAGGTCAATTTTTTCGACACAGAAGGCCAAAATCTGTCTTTCAATACACGTCACTGCACACTGATCACGAAAACCCATTACGTATACTGCGACAGACTGCCAGGTAGAAGACTACTAGGACACCTTGGTGGAATGAAAATGTGGAAAAAGCATGGCTGGCAAAAGAGGCTGCTACAAAGTCATGGCAGAGAGCCCAAAAGAAGCGACTTAGAAATGTGTGTGATGTGGCTGAAAAGTCTGCTGTTCGCCACAAAGCCACTGGTGATTTCAAAGTATTGGCTAGTGAGGCAAAGAGTGGGTTATGGGAGACTTTCATAAAACAAGTCTGTGGTGACAAGTCGCTACATCAATTCTGGCAGTTTCATTGCAAAATGAACAGGAGGACTACCAGTTAGTCTTTTCCTACTTTTCAGGACTCGCCAGGAGCCGTCTTGACAACAGATGTAGGAAAGGGGCATGGGTTCCTTCATCGTTTCGTGGAACAGACAGAAAAAAAGTGATACAACTGACCACCATAATATCATGAATGTTCTTCGTGATATTACTAGCTCTGGAGAACCTTACATTGACTTAATAACAAAGAAGGATGTTGTTAATGCATTCATGGCAAGCCACAGCACCTCTCCAGGGCCTGATGGTGTCCAATATCATCACATCAAGCAGCTTGATGAGACTGTTATTAATACAGTTGTTATGGATTTTAACAAAAGTGTACAGAATGCTGTGGTACCGAGGATTGGCTTCATAGTTATTTACGACCGCTCCATAAACATGGGAACGATCCTAAACTGCTCAGCGGCTACCGCATACTCACCTTGCAAAATGTATATGGCAAATTACTAGAGAAGATAGGGACCAGAAAGGTAATGTGTCACTTAGAGACTGACCACATCCTCCCTGACACTTTGGGTAGCTACCGGCCAATGAAAAGGACATGGGAGAATGCTGTCACGTTTGCATATGATGTTTATGAAGGCTTCCAATCCAAGCAAGAGACTGTTGCTGTGGCCATTGACTTGGCGGATGCTTATATGGCGAAAAACGTAATACCATAGTACTGTAATTTTACAAAATACACACACAATGATAATACACATCAGCGTTTCGACCAAAAAGGTTTTATCAAGCAAACGATACAACAAAAGTGACGAATGTCACAGAACATCACATATCGACTTTGACATTACAACGGTTACAAATTAATAAAAATATGTGACTAAAAACTAATTACGAAATACATACAGAAAAACTAGATGTGGGAAAAGAAGAGAAACAATACAAAATAAAGTAAATATATGACTCATATACATTTAATATCTACACATGTAAAATATAGAGCATGAGAAGAGAAAGTACTAAGAAACATAGGAATGTAGAGAGTTAAATCCATAAGATCGCAAGGTACCATTTAAAGAAATAAAGCGATTCTCCGGAGCAAATCGATTTCGATTATCAGAGGAACATAATCGGATGGCAATGACCTGGACGTCGCGAGCATCCAAATGGTCAGTTCCATTGAAATAAGTGGCTACATGGGTCACAGAGCATTGGCGTATATCGCATAAGTGTTGGCCGAAACGGTCACTGAGCATTTTGCCTGTTTCGCCAATATATGCCTTAACACACCGCTTGCAAGTGATAGTGTAGATTATATTTCGGGACTCGTATGTGAATACATCATCAATAACACACGTGGCTAAAGGAAAAAGATACAGTACGAGTCTGTATCACATACGCACACGTATTGCAACGCCAGCGGCCACACTGGACAGTACCAAAATGAGTCTGGATATTGGATTTTAGGCGACTGTGTACCAACATATATGGGACTTCTGTCCCACCTGTAAGCCACCAAAGGACAGTTGGGGAAAACTGAACGGGTCTCAGGATCTGACCGATGACGGGATAAGGATAAGATAGACAGATGACGGAATAAAATATTTTTCACTAGTGAACTATGGGGGTGGAAAGTTAAGATAAGTTTTACTCTGTCAGAGTTAGTAGTCCTATGCTGGCTGGTAAGGGCCTGCTGGCGAGTAATTTTCTGAACACGATGCATTGCAGATACTTCTTCTTCCTCTTCTCTCGGTCATTCTTCACGGTCAATTTTATAATTCTTTTTGTGATATATAATTGGTCCTTTGACAAGAACGGGTGATCTACGTCGGGTCGATTGTGCGCCCATGGTGACTAGACTCGCCCATCCGGCTTCAGCCAGCTTTGTATTTACCAGGGTGAGCTTTCATTAGAGCTCGATCCTTTCTGCCGATTATGTCGGCCCAGATCTACGCCTTTTCGATCAGCTTTTGCCGTATATTTGGGCTTTGTGATCTACGTCAAGACGGTGAGTTACGCTGTTATGGCCTTTCTGACTGTGAGGTTGTTCCGGATTAGAAACATTTCACAGGCTTATAAGCTTGTCCTCGGACGGTGTCTTACTCGAATAAAACACCGTGTAAAGTATCGCCTTCGCCAATGTTCGGATCCGGGCAGCCTGTCAGATCTTTACATTGTCGACCTTACTTTACAGTTCACTTTTGAGTTTAATCCGGAGTAGGAACATTCTCAGACTTTTCTAGACGCTTGTCGGTACGTGGCAATTGCAGTTAGCCTCGGAAAAATACCGGCCTGGGGCCAAGCACACATATTGTGTTTTCCCAGGGAGGGTAGTTTTATTATGCTCTAAAACGCAACTTTATGTTTTGCGCTCGGCAAACCTTGCCCATTACATGTATCTGCTCTAGGCCACAGATGCGGGGTCAGTGCAATCTTCCTCGTACCGACACGAGGGTAGACTTTTATTTGTTACTCATCTGACTTATTTATTCTTGCCCCGAGCTGGCAATGTTTGCCCCCTCCTCAGGGCTTCGAGTTTTGCCCTATGTGGGCACACGTTTCGTAACTGGATGCACCTCTCATCCTTTCATGTTTACTAGTCTCCCCATCGACAGCGAAACTAGTAATTTGTGGCGGGACCTTTGACTTACACGTCGAGCTTGTGTATAGAGTTTTCTGCTCCGGAGATGGCGATTTGTGTTCGGCTCTTACTCCGGTGGAGTAGGGATTATATCAGAGACGTTTTGCTGCTGTTTCTTTTGTTCGGGACTCCAGCAATGTTTTGTTGGACGTCGGCCAGGAGATTCATGCATTTTGTTCGTATGGACCTGCATTTCTTTTTGTACTTGCACTGCTACCACTACCAGTATCTCTCCCCGATCCCTGCCCTCATTGGCCAGACCGGAACCAAAGTCTGTTTCCAGGATCACCACGTGGAGGTAGGAGACAGGGTCTTGATTAGTGCCGGCTCACTAATCCTGGCACACCACCCATGCGCCTTTGACCCCATTGCAGATACAAGCACCTTCTCCGGGCATTGGCGCTTGCGAAAGGATGCTTATAACAAAGTGAATTTTTCAATAACGGTACGCTCTTTGCTTAATTAAATGTGAGGTTAATCCTTGGCTGGTGAATTGAATAGCTGCTTCTTTAAAGGGAACCGTTGCACTACATTTAGGAACATGAATTTCGGATCCTACACATATATGCTCGGAATTATCCCAGGGTTCTCCTTTATCAGCCATGATTTTAAATGTTTACACAGCAAATGTAGCAAATATTCAGCCAACCGGGTTGGGTCGGAAATTGACAATTGCAGATGATATCTTAATATATATAGGACTGGGTCAGATAGACGAGAGATGGTTGACGACATTCAGAAAACATTGCATACCATCTCGGGTTGGTGTAGAGTGTCTCGCTCTCAGGTCAATCCCGAAAAAGCGTGTATGTTGTGGTGCTCGTTGAATAATCACATAGTCAAGGCTGATCTACCCCGTGTAATCTTTGATAAACATACCATCGAAGGTATGTGCTATCTTGGAATAACCTTTGATCGTAGTCTATCTTTCAAACACCATGTTGAACAGACAATACAACGATGCAAGCGTGTTATTGCGGCCTTCAAAGTTATGGTAGCTGCACACCTTGAGCAGAGACTACTTGTTCTTTTGTTCGATCGACTGGTTATGTCAGTGGTAGATTACGGATTCGGCATTCTTACAATATCAAGATCACAATGTGAGCGACTTGAACGGGTTCAGAATGAAGGTATACGTATAGTCCTGGGCTGCGCTAGAGACACTCCCATTGTGAAGATGAGATATATGCTTTGCCTTCTGTCACTACGCTCCCGTCATGCAATCGCCTAAACCAAGGCATATATGCGGGTGACTGCGGATAAGAGACAAACACTGCACAAGAACACTAATGATGTTAAGGGCACGAGAATCAAGCGTGGCATGTCGTGGATGTCCCAGGCTGAGAGAAAAATTGGCCAGGTGACTACGGTTGCGACCCTACCAAAAGGGGACGAATGGATCCCAACAGATGGTAGCATGACCAACTATCTCAACTTTATCATTACTCTTGGAAGAGAATGTAGAGATTGGGGCAACATGAAGGCTGATCTCGCAGTTAAGCAGCTGATAGAAGATAATGCAAGGGAAGATGATGTTGTTGTATATAACAATGGGTTGGCTCATCGTGGTAAGAAGTCCGGCTGGGGTTTCTTGGCTAATGCGCATGGTAGGGTTGGTGCAAAGCGAAGTGGAGCATACAGGACAACTACTTCTAGTATGAGGATGGAGGTTGAGGCCATTACTGCTGCCCTCCATTGGATCTCTGGGACTTCATTTACTGTGGCCGCTGTTGTATCTGACGAACCTCCAGAGGCTTACGTGGATATATTGTCCTGGGCATGCGGGTGCAATAACATGGCTGACCAGAATTTTTAACATTACCTGGGTGGCACAAGAGGCTCCAGATGACTGGCAGAGAGCTATTATAGTCCAATATGGAAGAACATAGGAGACAAAAGAGAGTGTGAAACATACAGGGGTATCTCTCCTTTGAGCCATTTAGGAAAAATGTTTGCAAAAATACTGGAGCGAAGAGCAAGACATATATTAGAGCCCCAGTTAAGCAATAGCCAGTTTGGGTTTAGGAGGGGTAAGAGCTGCACAGACGCAATATTTACACTAAGACAAATCTGCGAACAAACAATTGAATACAATCAAAGTAAACAGCTTATATTTATAGACCAAGAAAAGGCATTTGATAGAGTAAACAGGTGCAAACTATGGAAGATCCTTGAAGAATATGGCGTCCAGGGACAACTATTAGGTAATATCATGGCCTTATATTAAGATAGCCAGAGTACAGTAAGAACAACAGAAGGAATGACCGACTGGTTCTCCATTACATCAGGTGTTAGACAAGGTTGTGTCCTCTCACCACTACTCTTTATTGCATATATGGATAAAATAACTCAAGAGTCAAATTCAGATAATGATGAAATAAATGAACTGTTGTTTGCAGATGATCAGTGCCTGATACATCAAAATTAACAAGATCTACAATATCATATTGACACTTTGAACAAAAATTGTGTAAAACATGACATGAAAATCAACAACACTAAAACAGAAATAATGAATATGGGAAGAAAACATAATAATCTAGACATCCATGTCAATGACACTAAATTAAACCAAGTGAAAGAATTCAAATACTTAGGAAGCATATTCACAGAAGACGGAAAACTGGATAGAGAGATAGAGGCTAGAGTGCAAAAAGCAAATGCTGTTAGCGCCATTGTTAAGACACCCAAAAATTCCACAGGCAGCTAAACAGATGATCAAAAGCATTTTTATACCTACTTTGTGTTACCAGAGCCAAACATGGACATTGAGCAAAGCGCAGTCACAAAAATAACTACATGTGAAATGCGTTTCCTGCGAAAAGTTACAAAACAACACAAGAAAAGACAGAATCACTAACATCAGCATAAGAAAGTTGGCACAAAACCGTGCTTGAATTACATAGAGAAACAGCGAATGAAGTGGTTTGGCCACTTAATAAGAATGCATCCAAACTCTACAGTAAACAGTCTTCTACAACAGAACATAGGGAAAGAAGGCAAGAGGAAGACCAAGGAAAAGATGGTTAGATGGCGTAGCAGAATCTTGTGAAAGAGCAAAAATAACAATCACACAAGCTACCAGAACAGCGCAAGACAAAAACAGAAAACCACGATACTGGGCAACAACCAGTGTGACGACAAAAGAAGAAGAAGAAGAGATCGGACAGGCCTGCATCAACAGCATCGATTGTTGGGGAGTTGAAGATGGATAAAGGGATGTTTTTGGTCTCTTCGCGACTGTCTGTTGGATGAGGACACTAAAATCGATGTTGAATCGATCAAGCGATTTAAGCAGTTTAGAGTACAAGTCGAACTGGATGCCTGAGGGGCAGAGTGAGAGGTGTATTTAATCAGCGATCCACGGGAACCATCAGTATGCACACTCTTCGATATCTGTTGGGGGAGACTGAGCATCTATGGGTCTGCCTGGAGTGCAAGGACGTCAGTTTAGTAACCAATAACCAATAACAGTGCTTGGTTATTATAAACAAATACAATAAGTTTAAGAAATGTACATTCAGTTTGTTTTTATTTCATAATTTCTTTGTCAGTAGTCTGACAAATGTAGTTGCTACCTTTCAATGTTTCTGTTCACGTCAGCATTCAGTTATTGGTTTTCAGAGAACATTTAGACAACGTACATGTGCATAAACGCACGAACAACCTTCATTTCGTGGTTGGATATCCTTCGATATCTCTGCTCGCAAATCATTCTATTAGCTCTCGTGTGCACCATTCATTTTTTTTTGTGGGTTTATTTTCGCTCGCTCGAGTGTAAACTCAGGCTTAGTCATGGCGCCTAATATTGCACCTTTGTCTAATTTTGAGTGAATGTGTGTTTTCCGTATCCCCAGTTTCCTTTGTCAGTAAGGCGAGCCTTACTACTCCAACTTTAGAGGTATAGCATCATTCGTTAATGTTTGTAGTGCGTGCATGTTTGTCTTTGACAATTCACGTTTTCTATATATAATCTGAAGTCATGTCTATGTTCCTCTGTAATGGAAAGGTGGGCTTTAAAATAGTCAATTGATCTGTTTTACTTCTTGTCAATAGTTGACATTGATGTCATTATAGATGTCAACACACAGCTGATTATTTCTTTCAATGACAGTTACATTTGTTGTGCCAGACAAAATCTCTGCCAAAGATTGTATCTATATCTTGACCAACTCGTTGTTGTCAGTTCCGCTGGTATGCATGATTTTTTTTCTTTCCCATTTCTATAAATCGTCATCTGCTGGAGGCAAGTGAATGGTCAGCGTCACAGTCAGAGCTATGGTAACTGCTGTTTTTGTTAAATTGCATAGGTTGCTGTGTATAGTGAGCTTATGCTCACTGATGTCAAACTGATGCCAAAGTTTGGACCTGTTGTGTTTCCATGACATCCTGTGTTGAGGTTTTGTGTCAAAGAAAGTATTAGTGACGCATAGACAGCATACTTCTAAAAGACCATGTCTATTGTCATTTAGTTGTCCAATACTAAAGTGTCCAAGACATGTAAGCTAAAATTTGTAGTGACATCCAACTGTGACGTTTACGTTGCTCAACATGAAGAATGATTGCTTCTCTGGTACTTCATTGATCGCTTTACCACTATTGTCGTAGAAAGTATATTCCGACTCAGATGTGAAAGTTAATGCTGCGACATAGACACTCAAAATGATAACTGTAGCTGAGCTGTTTCATGATGAATTTTAGTATTCTGTCGGTTCCATCTGGTCATTATACAATGAAAGTTAGCAGTTTGTTGATGCGACAAAGGCACTTGTATGTGGCGCTTACCACTATCAAACAAGTTTTGGATGACATCTCAAATAACATAGATCTAAAAGGTAGAGTGCTGTAATCAGGCTTATGGACTAGTTTTGGAGATGAGTAAGTGGGAAACAGGAATAATGACCATTTTATGGAATGGAATTCTAGAATTCTTGCAATCGTCTAGCGCCTCATTAGTCACCTGATCAAGATCTTAAAACGAGATATGCTATTTATGAATCGTTACACGGGTACACTCAAGCAACGTGGCCTACATTTTCAGATATTGAGGCCAAAGCCAAAATCCTGACTGACTGTGAAGAATATCAGCAACAAACTTCAAGACAACGCAAGCGAAGTACTAAGTACAACGATTTCAGCGCCCTACTACGCTCGATGAAGTTGTAGAAAATCAAAGAGCCAAACAAAAATTTGAAAGTCATGTGTTCATTGTCATAATTGATAATGTATTGTCTGCCTTAGCTAAACGCATTAGAAGCGTACCATAGAGTGACTGGTGCATTCGGAATACTTCGGCAGTTAAAATCTCTTACAGCAGAAGAAATCTTGAAAAGAACTCTAAATATTGTGAGCTCTTACCAAGAGGATATGGAAAAAAGCCTAAGCGACGAATTTGTGCAGTTCACTGAACTTCTTTAAACTAATGTAGCTTCTACTATTAACAACGAAAAGCATGAGGTTCTTGAAATGCAATTTTTGTAAGCTTATAATGGTAAATTCATTAGAGTCGTGTTTCCCCAATTTGATAATAGTCTTACGAATTTAATTGTCTTTACTGATTACTAACTGCAGCGGAGAACGTTCTTTTTCAATATTAAATTTAATTGTCTTTACTGATTACTAACTGCAGCGGAGAACGTTCTTTTTCGATATTAAAGCGCATAAAAACTGAGTTAAGGAACATGATGGGACAAGATCGTCTCTCTCTCCCTCAATCCCCGCCTAGACTGATGAACCAGATTTTATCATGATTGCTACTGTGGTTTTACGGACTCCGTTCCTCCATACAGCTTCTCGCGGAGCTCTGTGTTTTGGGGCCATGATTCTTTTCTTAGGTCTGCTATCAATTGGCAATCTTGCAGTATGTGCTCTGCCGTCATGTCCGCCTTTTCGCAGGGGCACAGGCTAGTTGTGCCAATTTTAAATTTATTAAACATGTGGGTGCGAAGCTTGCTGTGGTCGGTAAGGAGGCGGAGTATAGCAACTTGTTCACTACGAGACAGACCATAGTACCCGTCGCTGTTGTTGTACTGAGAATGGTCTTTTGACCATTTGTCTTTATAGTGCCAGCCGATGGTTGTTCTGGCTTTCTCATAACTGATCTCGAGATCAGTCTGAGGTAGTCGCCCGCCTTCTTTAGCTAGCTTGTCAGTGTGTTCATTTCCGCTTATGTTGCAGTGTGATGGGATCCACTGAATGACGGTGCGTTTAAGTGAGTACACTAGTGCATCGAAGGTCGCCTTCAGCTCATTGAGCTCTGTTTTGCCTACAGTTTTGAGTGCCGTGATGACTGATAGAGCATCGGTGAATATCATGACTTTGTTGCGAGAGGTGCCTCTTCTCTCTAGGATCATTTCAGCCACTGTTCTTATTGCCTCTGCACGGTAGTTATTCGAGTACTTACCTGTAGAAATCGCTTTCGTGACCGTCACTTTCTTTGAAAGTTTAAACCCTATTCCTCCTCCCCCATCGCTGATTGCGTTCTTTGCCGATCCATCGGTATACACGTGTATCCACTCATTTTCAGGGTACTCGGTCGCTATGTATTTTTCTGTGGCCTCTCTTCTATCGAAGTTTTCTTGCTGCCCTTTCTTTAGTATACCTGGGATTGATTCCATTAGTTCCGGCATTTTGGTCTTCCACGGCGGGCACTTATCGGTTGCTGGGATTGATTTGACTTTACATTTTGATAGGACCGGATGGTCTGCGGTCAGTGCTTTGGCATTTTTTGTGAAGCTGGTTCTCTTTATCCTGCCCCTACCGAGTCCGTTCATCCTTATGTACATAGGGTGGAAATGAAGCCGTTTCAGTTTTTCCGCCAATATCAAGACTTTTCTGTACCTTCGGTCTGCCATTGGTTGGATGCATGTGATTGTTTCCCTCGCTTTGATGGGCGTGGACTTCATGGCTCCTCTGATAATGCGTATTGCCCGGTTTTGACTGTTGCTCACTTTAGCGAATTGCTTGTTGGATGCACTACTCCATGCTGCAATGCCGTACTCCAAGACCGGTAGCACTCTTCCAGAGTAGAGTGTTTTAAGGATTCTGGTGTTTGCTCCACACGTAGAGCCTGCAAGTTTGCGCATCATGGTGAGTCTGTGTCTCGCTGTGTATAAGTTAAACAGAAGAATCTGCATTTCATCACATGTAATGAGGACGCCTACGATCTCTGCTGCTCTAGTGCCTCCTATGGTCACTTCCATTGCCGTTTCGTACTAGGGTGAGGACTCCACCTTTGTGCCCCTCTCGGTCTAATCTGAAGGTTTGGTAACCTCTGATCCCGAATCTATGTTGAGCATTTAGAGGCGTCTCTTGTATGCACGTAACATCAATCTCGCCTTCTGCAAGTCTTATTGCGAGTGCTTGCTTTTTGTGATGGAGATCTTCGGCATTCCATTGCACAATATTTAATAATCTCTGGCCAGCACTCGGCCGTATCGAACCAGTAGATTTTTCCCGTGGGCCTCGCTCACCACTTTGCCGAGTTTGGAGGGCGGGGACCGTCGGAAGCAAAAACGGCCCCTTCGATGCATGGGGCCCGGCACTCGTCCTGCCTGACGGATCTTCACAGGCGTAGCACCATATCGAGATTCTATACTAAACATATTCATGATAAAATTTGGTCCATGCAGCCTTAGCATGGGTATGCTACGTCACAACTTTCAGTAATATTTGGAGCTCATGTGTTTATCCTTCGGCCGTGTGTGCGATTTCAACCAGCGTTTACTGGGTTTGCTCTCCGTTAGCCTGTTGCTGTCCCCAACCAAAACCCACAAGGCAGCAGGTTGCTATTTTTTTTCAGGGCAGCGACTTGTAGACGGCCTGCCCTCCCGGGCTGATGAGCGTCATCTGCCCAGCTATACCAGTTTTGTTAATGGACTGCTTGGTTTGCCTACTGTCCAGTTTTGTGTACGGTTTACTCCGCTAGCATTTGATTCTCCCCAACCAAAACTACAAGGCAGCTGTGGTTCCCTGCGAAGAGAACAAAGTTGTGTGTCCTGGGACGTTTTATGGACGTTAGTGTCGGCACTATGCAATTTGCATTTGCTCTGTAATTTCCTTTGATTCGGGAAACCCTGGACTGGGGCCCCGCACTTCGTATTGTATGGGTCGTTTCATTCGGCGCTATGAGCGCAACTTAGATTTTGCATTCGCCGGTCATCACCCGCCCTGATTTTTCTGGGGATGTTAATTGCGTGAACAATCGTACTCTGCCCGGCTGTATCAGGGAGGGCAGTTTCGTTTCGTAAGGCGCTAGAACGTAACTTTGGGGTTTACGCTCGGCCAACTTTACCCAGTGTCTTAATTTGCGCTTGGCCTCATATAAGGAGTTTTAGCGCAATCTTCCCTTGTGCCGCCCTCACCTGATGTACCACATTTACCGTGCATTGGGAGTGCCCCGGCACGCTGCCCAACTCGCTCTCATGGCTTCGAGTTTCGCTCCGTTCGGGATGCACCTCTCATCCCTTTGCATGCAGCCTTTCCCATCTGCCAGGAAGCTGATACGACCAACGTCTTCACACATCTGCAGTTTCATTTAGGGTGCCTCGGGACTGCTTCGACACTCAGATTGACTTATGCACATGGCACCAAGTTTCACTTCATGTCCCGGCTTTGGCATGCACCTCTCTTCCCTTAAATTCGGTCATTTACTCAGGGGGAGTTAGTACTTTTTTTTAACTTGGGCATATTTTAGCGGACATCGGCAGGGAGATGCGTGCTTGTTCAGTGATTTTCGGCCCCTGCATTGCTTTTCCGTGCTTGCACTACTACCACTACCTGTAGTTCTCCCCGATCCCTATCCCCTTAGCCTGACCGGAACCACAGTCTGTTTCCAGGCTCACTACTTGGAGGTGGGGAGCAGGGTCTTCATTAGAGCCGCCCCTTCGCTAACCTTGGCACATGTTGCCTCCATGCGCTTTTGACCGAGATCGTCTAAATAACCTCACCTTAATGAACATTGAATGTAATTTAATTAAAGAAATTTATTTGTCTAGTGATATATCTAAATTTGGTCACATTAAATCGACGCAGATTTGTTTGTAATCGTTGTGCTTTATTTTATTATCAAACAAAACCTAGGACCTTGATAAAATTTGCTATGGGCCCCGCGCTGGCTTAATCCGGCACTGACGTCGTGTAGTCACCGAATACAGATCATAAGTTCAAATAGTTGGCTCTCTACGTCGTGTAGTCACAGAATACAGATCATAAGTTCAAATAGTTGACTCTCTACGTCGTGTAGTCACAGAATACAGATCATAAGTTCAAATAGTTGGCTCTCTACGTCATGTAGTCACATAATACAGATCATAAATTCAAATAGTTGACTATCTACCTCGTGTAGTCACAGAATACATATCATACGTTCAAAATTTTCAACCATAATCTAAACCAGAAAGCTGAAAGTATCGACATACATTATGTTCCGATACCAAAAGAGGTTCCTAGCAATGTGGTCGGCTGAACCGTCGAACCCACGAACTTCGAAATTTAGGTGAGTAAGAACAAAGGGAGAAGTAGGACGTCGGATTTATTATCACCTTCAACCTTTTGTTGGTTAAGTAGGTATAATGACCTGGACTTGCGGGTGTCCCAGGTAAATAAAGAGCGGATGAGGCGTGTGCAGCATAATGATGAATGTGTTTACCCAAAATGCCACGATAGTCATCAGCGGGCATACAATCTGCCATAGAATAATGTGCGCTCATAGGTCTGTCTGAAGTATTATAATTTCAGTTCAGTAGCACGGTAACGAATAGCATACTAGAATCTACATTCAAGTAGCTCCACTCAGAGTAAAACTCAACAGCAACGTTTAGGCTTCAAAGTTATATCAAAATGAACACTGTGAAGCCAACTGCTCGAGTGCATTCTCTGTCGCTGCTTTAAATATTGCCAAACGTAAGTATTGTTTCTGTTTATATGTTTTGTTATATGTACATTCCACGTTGAGATCTGAAACTTGTTCTTGTTTATCATCCATTTATCTGCATAGTAGACTGCACGACTCTCGAATGTTATCTCACCAGAAGGAGCCAAGAATAAACTAATCAGAAGGTGTAGCTATTGCAGGGAGTGTGTAATGTTATTTTAAGAGACATTTGGTTTGCAAGTTAAATGTAACATAAATTAGCTCTTGTGATAGAGCATCTTATATAATTCACATCAGTCCATGTGTTGTAAATACATGAAAGTGGCAGTGTGTTGTTCTCTTAATATCAGGGTGTTCAAGATAAAAGCGGTCCGATTGACAAATCAAAAGTTGCCAGTTACTTATTCCGTTTTGTATATTTACTATTTAAACCGGTTCTGACTAGTTCGTCCTTCGTCACATTTGTTCATCGCCCCTTCCCGCACTATAATTACACACCATTACACAACCTTGACCTATATACGTCATAAATGAACCTTTCAAATTCATAAAGATATGCCAGATTAGCTCCCTTGACGACGATGCTTCCTTAACGACGAGGCTGTTTTATCTTGAACATACATAGCACATACATAGCACATCAATACCGTTGTAGTTTACTTTGTCTAAAATGTTAGTGTTTTCTCTTCATGTTTTCTAGTTTACAAATGTAATGCAAAAATGTAAATTTGATATCTTTATATTAATAATAATAACCAGTTCAGCTTCATATGGAGCACAAGCTGTCAAAACATTTTGGCTATTGTTGTATGTACTGCGTGATTCTTGCCAATTCTTTTCACCTCTTTCCAATCATCTTACTATATGTTTCAGGCACATTTCTCCATCGGGTTGTTTGATCAGATATAATTTTGGTGGTTCATCTGGAAAAGATAAGATCAGTTGGTAAATTCAATTCAGCTTTCACTGCTGGTCCTTGTAAACTTACTGATGTTACCTGTACTTTTCAGGGATGGTACGAGTATCTTTTACTGATATCACTAGTGCTCTTCATGTTATAGTTTGTTCCAAAATTAGTGAGCACAGTGTTTTGCTATTTTCCCGCAAAATACATGATGAAAACCAGTGTTTTTTTTGGGCAAGGTAGTCTAAGAATGCTTATGACATTACGAATGTATAATCAAAAATAACAAATACAAGACGGATTTTGCATGGAACCATTTTTCTACTGTAATTGTCGGTTATCCACACAAAAAACAGAAGATATAAATAGCAGAATTTTACTGTACAGTGTATGATTTTGTGACGAAGGCGTATCCTTACAAACATTCTTGATTGTGTGACGAAGGCGTATCCTTAAACATTCTTGGTTAACATGATACATAGGCTAACGGAAAATAATAATGTTACACTATTTGATGACCTCATTAGAAATCTGATGCATCTAAGAGATTAATAACTGCTCAAGTTTGGAAAAATTGCAAGCCATCTCTCTTCCAGTAAGCTTCCTCTTCACGGAGCACATGATCTTCACATTTTTCCAGTATTCAATATCTATATTTGAGAGGTATTCGCTTAGTAGGGCTTTAACATCGCACATTTTAAATGTTGTGTTCTCGGCAGCTACGTGTCCTCTCACCCTAGCCCACACAAGTTGCATAGGATTTAGATGTGAATAATAAGGTGGGAGTACTAGAGAAGTGTGACCATGTGCTTGAACATTTTTATCGATCTGAAATATTTTTGTCTTTTTCGTTTGTCTGACAATCTGCAATAACTCTGGTTTCAAATATGTGTTTTCAAATGAATTTTTTTTCCTTTAACAGCCACATCTTAATTTCATCTTTTGTGGTTAATGTGATAGGAATTATGTCTTCCTGTGATACGCCATTATGATATGTAGCATTGTCCATTACCAAACACGACGGTCTATCTAGAGTTGGTAGGAGAATGTTCTCTATGCATTCTATGAAAATGTTACCATTCGTGTAGGTGTGGTAGTCCCTACCAGTGGCGGCTCGTTGTCATTTTTGTTAGTGGGGTTGTAGCAGTTCACGACAGTTCACTGGTACAAGGTCTCAGGGAAATAGAGAGAAAAGAATAGGATAAGAAAATTTATCGAGAAAGAAATAAATCAAGAAAAGTCGTATGGTGAATCCTGGTAAGGTAGTAGCTACCGCTAAATCTTAATCCTAACATACGTCAACATTAAATTTCAACACCAAAGCCTCCTAAAAGAACTTATACAAAGTTTATTTCTTGCATATCTGAATAAGGAAAATAAATGCATGTACCGACTTTCTATGTGATATGTGTCAACAAGAGAACATACATTGATCGTGCTTTAAACCTTTACTGCACTAGAAGTACTCAATGGCTGACTAACATGTCAACAATTTACAAGGGAAAAAAAGGATTTTGGGAATCCCCTAGTTTTATAGGACTCGCTCTACTCTAATAAGCTTTATGTTATTCACCCCTAGTTTTGACAACGCAAGTTAATAAGAGACGTCCGACTTCCCCGTGGTGGATATTCGCTGAAATTCACACGTTTAGATATCTACTCACACAGAGATGATAAAGAATGTCAAAACTGCTACGTTGCAGGTGTTCACTACAAATCACAACGCCGTTTGCTACTCACACAGAGTTAATAAAGAATGTCACTGTTTCAATACTCCATTTCTCTAAGTTCCGTCCTCCTGACTTCCTATTCTCTCTATTTCTTACGCTCATTGGGATCAAAATTATGTCCATCCCCCTCAACTTCTCAAAGTAACTTTCTTACTGTCCAAACCAAAAGCTCCCAACTGTCCCTTCTCTGGTTCGAGATCCCCGACTTAACGGGAGTCCTCGCCTACCTCGGGTTAGAACCTTTTGCATGATTTTAACACTCTACTTGTCAGCAAGTTGGAACTGGTAAACAAATTTATTTACTACTAACTTGGTCAAGGACGCCAAGTACAATAAGGGGGTTTTCTTCTTCTCTGTTGACCCCCGTCCCTACCCCTAGTTAGCATAACAGTGAAACTGTTACAGGGTCAGACAACAATTTTCGGAAATATCATGGTTTTTGTGCTATGTCATATTTCAGTACTGATTATTATTTGTATATTCTGGGAAGTTATTCACCCTTTACTATAATTATTTGGGGCCTAATGTGCAAATAACAAAATGGGACAACGCCGTGCCAGGGTAAGTGAGCTGGCACTGATCAAGACCCGACTCCACCTTCTTGTGGTGAACCTGAAAATAGACAGAGAATCCTGTCTGGCTAAGTGGGTGGGGATCGAGAAAGAGCTACTGTGGTATAGGTAGTAGATCAAGCACAGACACGTCTCTCAGGTCTTAAATCCTAATGAATGCCAGCATCTCCTAGCCGCGTCTAATGAAAAAATTGCATAAATGCAAAGCAAATGTAAGAAGTAACAAAGTATGAGTCGTATGTAATCGTATACTCACTGCCCCTGAATCAATGGTCAACCATAATTGCCAGCTCTCATTGCAAGAAAGCCGGGCACACTCCCCACACTATAGGAGAAACGGTGAAAACTCATAATTCTTGTTGGTTTGACAACAACAACAATAACTATATTTATACACAGTATAACTAATGTACAAGACTGTACTCACTAAAATATACACAGTATAACTAATGTACAAGACTGTACTCACTAAAATATACACAGTATAACTAATGTACAAGACTGTACTCACCAAATTTACTTGTAGAAGAGTTGAGTACGTCTGTTTTTCTGGCTGGCAAACATATCGATGACTCTGTTGCTGAAGTTTCGAATTTCACCAATTTCCTTCTTATGAACTGAACAAACAGCCAGTGAATTCAACCTGTCGTGGTCCATACTATTCTAAGGAATGTTTTATTCTTTTCAAGGTGCTGAAACATCGCACTGCATCTACTGTTGAGACTAAAGTGGTTAGTGCAATCTGTAGTGTTTTGTGTATCTCAGAAAACGATTCCTGAAAGGAATGATGTATGGAAAAACTGTATAAATCACAGACTGAATGAATAACTTTGAAAGTATCGTTGCGATAGATCACTGATAGTTCCTTTTTCAATTTCTCTTTACAAGTAATGGGACTGCAGCTTGATGCAAAAGTGTTGACTACGTTAGCTGGAAAACGTTCTCTGAACTTAACAAATTTCTTTGGGTCAATAATTTCGAAGCTACTAAATATGTGGGACTCTTGAAATCGTTCTTTCAGTTGGTTGATCACTGTGTCACATCTTCTTGGGCATCTACTGTCAGGTTTACTTCAGAGCCGCGTTTAGAGCGTTTTATTGGAGGAGGAGGGGAAGAACATGTGTCTTCGTTCACTTTATACCTTCCAGTGTTCTGTCTTATTTTAGTTACAGCTGATTCAAAATTATGTAAGGCATTGGATATGGTAACTGTATTAGCACTCTGCATTTGAATTGCGTTATACAAGATGTCAACATGTTGCCTAATGTCATAGACATATTTTAGAAAAAACAAAAATTCTGGATTGATATGCAAACTTTGCAAACTAAAAGCTTGACTCACTGTTATATTATCCCATCCATCTTTTTCCTCAAGCTTTTCAAAACATTTCAATAAATCAGCCTTGTTGTCATGAATAGTATTGACAACGCGAGACTGAAAGTTCCACCTCGTTATGGAAACAGTTGGAATCCACTTATTGCAGATTGATCGTAATAGGTCACTACACTTGGGCGAAGAGGAGAAAAACGTTGTGAATCCAGTAATATTGGGGGAACAAAATTAACAGATTTTATGTTTTTAGAACAAGCATTTTTATTACCAAATTCAGCTGATGTGCGTAGCAGCTCACATATTTGGCATACGGGAAAGAATTATGCATCAGAGTCTGAACACCACCTACATTGGCTCGTATAACAGCGGCGCCATCGTATGCTTGAGCTATGAGTTCTTTTCCTCATTGAAACGTTTTAGAGTTTTTGCAGAACCTCACTGAGACCATTAGCTGTTCGATCACGAACCTTTTCAAAGGAAAGAAATCTTTCAACGGGCATATCCCCTTTAATATATCGTAAAATAATAACAAATTGACTTCGGCATGTTATGTCAGTTGTTTCATCAGCTTGCAGAGAAACATAATTGGCAGCGCTAATATCGTTGATCAATTCCTCAATGTACACCTGATACATGCAGTCTAACAGCTCATTCTGTATAATGTGCGAGTTATATTTAACAACTGAAGTACTTTTCAAAGGGTCATCTAACACACTGTCAATGTTACCAAGTAAAGATAACAGATCTAAGAAATTGCCCCGGTTGCTGAACTTTGTATTTCGGTGTGACCTCTCAAAGCTAGTTCCTGAGTTCCACAAAATATTAAACACTCTATCACTCTGTTTAGTATGTGTCTATTTTTTTTTGTGACGAGGTCATTGTATTTCTGGATTGAAATTTTTTGTGCAGAGTCAATCTGTACAGCAATGTTTACAGTTCCAAATAATTTTAATTTACAGGCATTTTCTAAATGTAGTGAACTTTCATCGTGTTTTTTCAATCTTTTACTTAAATGTTTGAGATCCCTACAACCTACCGTTGACCACAGTCCTTCACCATGAAATAGCAAACAATAAAAACAAAACAAACTTCACTGACAGTAAACAACGTTTTTTTTACTAAACCACTCGTTATTGAAAGTCCTCTGTTTCTTGCCATCTTACTGTATATATTTAAAGCTATTTGGCTGATGTGCACCTAGCCATTTAATTTCAAGCTTTTCTTCTATCTTTAACGAAGGAAACGGATTTCGTAATAAATAATCCACTTGATTAATTTTGAATTCGAATAAGTCACCACTTCAAAAGTAGGTCACACCTTGTCAAAAGTGAAAGTGTGCTTTGTGGAAGACATGTACATTGCATATGAAACGAGCGATTACCGTAGTCTATTTTAATAATGGCTAGTTACTTACTTCTATTATTTCATATCCTTTTCTACTATTTTATATATAATTCGGGATTCAATTGATCATTAGACAAAGTACTATTTAATCAAGATATCTCGTTTAACTAGAATTGGTTGGCGGCTTAAGAATTTAGTATCCGGATAAATGAAAATAACAATTGTTTTGGTAATTATCATTGAAGGTAGAGGTCAAAGGTCAGAGGTCGCAATGTTACATCTTGATAGGTATCTTTTAAATTGGCCCCACAAAATGCAGTGTGCTGCCCATTGTGTGAACCATTAGGAGAAGAAATATGCTTAATTTTAGACCGTATATAATATATTTTAGTAGGATATTTTATATAATATTGCGATTGTTATATTATTATGATATAATATTTATATTTTAGTGTTATATATTTAACTTTCAAAGCTAATCAGTGTCAAGTTAAAAGCAATAATTACAAACAAACAATTTATAAAATAATAAGTACAGGTTATTTATTTTTGGTTTGTTGGGGCCGTTCTTGCTGGCCCTTAATAACCAGAGGCGTATACTAATTAGGAAGAAAATATGCTGAATTTCAGATTTCAGACTGTGTGATATTTTAGCGTTATATATCAACTTTCAAAGCTAAATAGTATCCTATTGAAAGGAATAATTATGAACAAATAATGTCTAAAATAATAAGTACACGTTATTCAATATTTTTGGTGGGGCCGGGCCCCACTGGCCATTAATGACGAGCCGCCACTGGTCCCTACCATCTGTAAGAAATTTCTTGAAAACGTAACACTGCTTCATTGACGAGTCCATTCTCTGCTACCAGAATGGGCTATTACAATTCGTTCTCCCTTATTGCTAGAAATTTCCCTTTTCCTTTGCCCATCTACTGATTGTCATTCTTTGTTGAAGCTGTGGTGTGCCTCCACCCATGTTTCATCCAAATATACTATTTCATAGTATTTCTTCATTTGCTCATGAATCTGTTGCATACTTATATTTGCTGCATCTAGAACGCAGTTGTTGAATGTTTCGAGTTTGCGGTTTAGGACTATTTTCTTTATCTTCATATTCTTTATGGCTTCTTCTAGGTGTGAGGAGAAGATGTTCCAATTTGCTTTCTTGTAGTTCCAGCTGGGGGAGAGTGTTCCCTTTGGGGTGTTCCTCTGTCCTTTCATGGAGATTATTATGGGTGTGTGGTCGCTGCCCCCTAGTTGATTGCACATTCTTCGACTTGTGACTTTTTCAACATCTTCAGTCGTTATTGCTAGGTCTGGGTTGTTGGCAGTTCTCCAAGGTCGAGGGTAGCATGAATGTGGGTCATCAGGTTTGTTTAAAAGAACAAGACTGTTATTGATGATGAAGTCTTCCACATCCTCTCATTTTGCATTTAGGTCAGAGTACCCCCAGATTGGTGAATGGCTGTTGAAATCTCCAACTATTATCCAGTTTTCTGTGTTTGGTTGTATGTTGTTTAGGTGGATACATCTGTTTGGTGGTGAATAAATGTTGCAAATTGTGATTTCCTTGTAAGTGGTTTTTAGACAGATGGTTATCGCCTCTGTGTCGGTTGATTGATAGCGATGCCTTTCCAGGATGAGAACCTGTTTTTGATGGTAGTCATGACTTACCCCTTGGGTCGGTCTTCCCTATCTTGCCGGAAGAGTTTATAACCTCTTATGGAGAATCTGTGTATGCTGGCAAGATGTGTTTCTTGGATGCAGCACACATCGATGTCATGCTCCTTCTGAAAGTTGTGCAGCTCTATTTTCTTGTTTCTGACGCCTTCCGCGTTCCACTGCTTTATTTTAAAATTGTTACCCGTATGTTTACTTTCGTCTTCTCTGGTCGATCTGAGAGAGTGAGGAATTGTGGCTGCTGTTGTATTTGGAGGATGTGGGCCCGGTGTTGAACCTACCTGGCTCCGGCCTGTAAAAATGACACCGTACCGAAGTAGTGTTTGTTGCATAGCTTCGGTTGTAGAGCGTAGATGCGCGTTACAGATACATGAATGGCCTTTCTGAATCATTTTATTCACTAGACGAATCGAAATGATAGGGAAGCAAGACTCAATATCATTTCGCAGCTATCGGAGTAATGTGCCGACACGGAGTGGAATGACGATCTTGAATTGACGAGTGATAAAATACGTGCAATGCTTAAGAGACCACACACTACCGCACCAGGCCCCGATGGTATCCAATACAGTGACATAAGCAGGATATCGAACGAAGACATGAATGAGCTAAGTGAAGAATTCAACACTAGTTTAAAAAATGGTGAGATCAAGGAGGAATGGCTTCACAGTTCACAGTGACGTCTTTGACGGTTTCCAGGCTGGTTTGGAGACATGTGCTGTTGTACTAGATCTCGAGGATGCTTACAACAAAGTTCCATTCCTATACCTTATACAAATGCTCACGCTACTCATTATCGATACATTGCTCATAAGATGGATTGCAAGGGCCCTGTTCGATAGAAAAGTGGCACTCAGGTGTGGTAATTGGTACTCTGTACCGACAAAAATTTCACCGGGCCTACCCCAGGGGTCCCCACTATCTCCAGTAATATTCCATGTATTACGACGCAGCAATTATCTGGCAGGGGACAAACACTGTCATTTGCAGATGACATCATGGTGTACAGACAGGGAAGAAACAGGGTTGAAATTGCTAATAAACTCCAGGAATAACTTAAACCGCAGCATGGCCTGGTGCGATGTTTCTGGTGCAACGATATCTTATCTTATCTTCTTAACTTATCTTAACCACATTTGCCGTGAAGCGTCGTGGGGAAGGTTAGTTTTCTATCTTGTGCCAGGTGTGTTGCGCTTGAACGTTGTCAGTCCATGCTTTCGCAGGGACTCTGAGATGTTATCTATCCATCGTGTTCTTGGCCTGCCTCGTGCTCTTCGCCTGCCTCGTGTTCTTGACCTGCCTCGTGTTCTTGGCCTGCCTCGTGTTCTTGGCCTGCCTCGTACTCTTCGCCCTGACTGTCGATTATTAAAGGCCCGTGATGGTAGTAAATGTGGTTCCATTCTCATTAGATGACAGAACCACATGGTTCTTTGCTTCTCAATGTACTGTATGCATGGTATAGTACCAATCATGCTTCTGATATTCTCATTAGATGACAGAACCACATGGTTCTTTGCTTCTCAATGTAATGTATGCATGGTATAGTACCAATCATGCTTCTGATATTCTCATTAGATGACAGAACCACATGGTTCTTTGCTTCTCAATGTACTGTATGTATGGTATAGTACCAATCATGCTTCTGATATTCTCATTAGATGACAGAACCACATGGTTCTTTGCTTCTCAATGTACTGTATGCATGGTATAGTACCAATCATGCTTCTGATATTCTCATTAGATGGACGAATCACTTGATTCTTTGCTTCTCAATGTACTGTATGCATGGTATAGTACCAATCATGCTTCTGATATTCTCATTAGATGGCCGAATCACTTGGTTCTTTGCTTCTCAATGTACTGTATGTATGGTATAGTACCAATCATGCTTCTGATATTCTCATTAGATGACAGAACCACATGGTTCTTTGCTTCTCAATGTAATGTATGCATGGTATAGTACCAATCATGCTTCTGATATTCTCATTAGATGGACGAATCACTTGGTTCTTTGCTTCTCAATGTACTGTATGTATGGTATAGTACCAATCATGCTTCTGATATTCTCATTAGATGGCCGAATCACTTGATTCTTTGCTTCTCAATGTACTGTATGCATGGTATAGTACCAATCATGCTTCTGATATTCTCGTTTCTCACTCTATCTCGCCTTGTAACGTTGACATCTTTTCGTAGACATCTCATTTCACATATTGTAATCTTTCTTTCTTGTGTCTTAGTCAGTAAAAGCCATAAGCCATACCAAAGCTGTGCTATCATGGTTCTCCCTAATTAATCACATTTTGAAGTCTGACACACCACATGCCACTTTAGATGGACATACACTCACCCGAACAGCGTCTCTGAGTTATTTGGGTGTAAAATTTGATCGCAATCTACGATTTAGGAACCATTACGACCAAGTTATTGCTAAGGCTTGCAACGCACTATCCACACTGAGAATCATGGCGGCTGCTAATATTGAGCAATGCCTTCATGTGCTCCTGTACCAAGGTATTATTCTGCCATGTATAGAATATGCATGCGCTCTCCTAACAATTAGTCCTACGCAAACAATGAGACTGGAAAGAATTCAGAATGAGGCTATGCGCATCATTCTGGGATGCACCAAAGATACACCAGGAGTGTCAATGCGATTCCTTCTTGATCTCCCAACTATTGCAAACAGAATTGAAACTTGGAGGGTTCGATCATATCTATGAATCAACGCAAACAAGGAACATCCTCTCCATGAAGAACTCATTAAGGAGAAAGGGTGTAGACTCAAGAAAGACAGATCATGGCTGAGTCAGGCGGAAGATACTCTTAGGAAAATATGTGATCCTTCTGGAATTGAAACAGGAGAGGAATGGACTGCTGTGTCACCTCAATTTCAGACTGCTTTCACAGTTATTACATCTATTAAGAAAACTGCGAACAAAATAATCTATCACTGCTAAACGTGGAGGTGAAGGCTCTCTTGAATGACATCATCAATGATACAGATGTGGTTATTTACACCGATGTTTCAGTCATTCGACATCAACGCTGTGCGTGGGCTTTTTCAGCACGATCAGGAGGAAAAATAATAAGAGAGGCCAGTGAGGTCTACGCAACAACCACAAATAGTTTGACAATGGAGGTTCGGGCGGTTACCGGGGCGGTGAAATGGTTGGCATCTCACAACTACTCTCGTGTTTTCATACTCAGTGACTCCATGAGCATGATTCGTAAAGTCGAATCAGGAATGGTGAGACGCAACGGGGTGGAGATACTGGTACAGACAATGATCAGAGAAATCACCTTCATTTTTGTCCCTGGGCATGCAGGAGTTAGGGGTAATGAACGAGCTGATAGATTGGCTGGCTTGGCTACAATATCAGAGCTGCCATGGATCGAAATGACATTCTTCACGCATTAAGAGAGTTATTCCGAAAAGAGGAGATTCAGGGCTGTGAATCCCACTCGCTGACCAGATTGAGATAGATGGGTGTGAATATTGGTGCAGCCCGAAAAAAAACATACTAAATATGCAAGGAGATTGATTAATCAACATCGAACTAGCGTGTTGGGCCGCTGGATTTGCTGAGGCGGAGATCGGAGCACCTATGAACATTTCCGAGTGCTATGATGATAGTCCTCATATGACTGATAACTGACAGATGCGCATTTGTTTTATTACCGTGCTGCTAGGGCATGCATCTTCCGACTTGGACGGTTGAGGTTTCATTTCTGGAATTCTCCTATAATATTATCATATGCAGATTGCCTTTTTAGGCTTATGGGTTCTACATACCCCAGACTGTCGTATTTAAAACATAGCAAAAGTGGCGTGTCGGAAGCAATCGCAATTATGATCGGTTACCATCGTACTTCTGCGTCGCTTAACTGCCACAACATTTCGTAAATAACCCAAATATCTTGGTCCAAAGAAAAGTAGTAATTCAAGCCACGGAAGCACAATTTATTGCTGGCGTAACCGATTAGTTCTCAAGGCATTTTAAACCGGAGTTCGTGATGGTCAAACAGTTTGCCAGGTTCTGAGTTGGGCGATCAGACCGAGTCACATAGCACTGTTTCTGAGATGCATGTTTTGTTTTACCTGTTTCTGAGATACGTTTCTGGAGTTAGGTTTCAGATCTGTTCTGAGATTCTTTCTATAGCTGTTGTGCTTCAGATGTTGCACTTTTCTGAATTGTTAGCATGTTTCTGGATTTACACTTTTCTAGATTTAGCATGTTTCTGGAGATGATTAGCACTGTTTCTGAGATTGTTAGCACTGTTTCTGGAAATTTCGTATTATGTTTCTGAGATTATTAGCTTTATTAGGAGATTATTAGCACTGTTTCTGAGATTATTGCACTGTTTCTGAATATTAGCACTTTTTCTGAGATTGTTAGTACTTGTTTCTGGAATTAGTTAGCATGTTTCTGAGAATTATTAGCACTGTTTCTAGGAGTTTGCTTACTAGTTTCTAATACACTGTCGATATAGCACTTTTCTGAATGTATGTCAATGTGATTTTCGAATTGTAGCATTTTGATTGTGCCTTTTCTGAGATTGTTAGCACTTGTTTCTGAGATTGTAGCACTGTTTCGATTTTAGCACTGTTTCTGAGATTTTAGCACTGTTTCTGAGATTGTTAGCCTGTTTCTGAGATTTTAGCATTGTTTCTGAGATTATTAGCACTTTTCTGGAGATTGTTAGCACTGTTTCTGGAGATTGTTGCACTTGTTTCTGGAGATTGTTAGCACTTTTCTGAGTGAAGATTGTTAGCACTGTTTCTGAGATTATTAGCACTGTTTCTGGAGATTGTTAGCACTTTTCAATTGTTCTTTTCTGGAGATTGTTAGCACTGTTTCTGGAGATTGTTATTTTCTGGAGATTTTAGCACTGTTTCTGGAATTTTAGCACTGTTTCTGAATTGTTAGCACTGTTTCTGGAGATTGTTAGCACTGTTTCTGGAGATTGTTAGCACTGTTTCTGGAGATTGTTAGCACTGTTTCTGGAGATTGTTAGCACTGTTTCTGGAGATTGTTAGCACTGTTTCTGGAGATTGTTGCACTGTTTCTGGGATTGATTAGCACTGTTTCTGGAGATTGTTAGCACTGTTTCTGGAGATTGTTTGCACTGTTTCTGGAGATTGTTAGCACTGTTTCTGGAGATTGTTAGCACTGTTTCTGGAGATTGTTAGCACTGTTTCTGGAGATTGTTAGCACTGTTTCTGGAGATTGTTAGCACTGTTTCTGGAGATTGTAGACTGTTTCTGGAGATTGGTAGCACTGTTTCTGGAGATTGTTAGCACTGTTTCTGGAGATTGTTAGCACTGTTTCTGGAGATTGTTAGCACTGTTTCTGAGATTTTACGCTGTGATTTCTGAGTTGTTAGCACTGTTTCTGGAGATTGTTAGCACTGTTTCTGGAGATTGTTAGCACTGTTTCTGGAGATTGTTAGCACTGTTTCTGGAATTGTTAGCACTGTTTCTGGAGATTTTAGCACTGTTTCTGGAGAATTTCTGTTAGCACTGTTTCTGGAGATTGTTAGCACTGTTTCTGGAGATTGTTAGCACTGTTTCTGGAGATTTTGCTTACTGTTTCTGGAGATTGTTAGCACTGTTTCTGGAGATTGTTTGCACTGTTTCTGGAGATTGTTAGCACTGTTTCTGGAGATTGTTAGCACTGTTTCTGGAGATTGTTAGCACTGTTTCTGGAGATTGTTAGCACTGTTTCTGGAGATTGTTAGCACTGTTTCTGGAGATTTTAGCACTGTTTCTGGAGATTGTGTACTGTTTCTGAGATTGTAGCTTCTGATTTCTGGAGATTAGTTAGCACTGTTTCTGGAGATTGTTAGCACTGTTTCTGGAGATTGTTAGCACTGTTTCTGGAGATTGTTACACTGTTTCTGGAGATTGTTAGCACTGTTTCTGGAGATTGTTAGCACTGTTTCTGGAGATTTTTAGCACTGTTTCTGGAGATTGTTAGCACTGTTTCTGGAGATTGTTAGCACTGTTTCTGGAGATTGTTAGCACTGTTTCTGGAGATTGTTAGCACTGTTTCTGGAGATTGTTAGCACTGTTTCTGGAGATTGTTAGCACTGTTTCTGGAGATTGTTAGCACTGTTTCTGGAGATTGTTAGCACTGTTTCTTGAGATTGTTAGCACTGTTTCTGGAGATTGTTAGCACTGTTTCTGGAGATTTTTAGCACTGTTTCTGGAGATTGTTAGCACTGTTTCTGGAGATTTTAATGTTCTGAGTTGTTTTCTGGAGATTGTTAGCACTGTTTCTGGAGATTGTCTTATGCACTGTTTCTGATTGAGTCATTGTTAGCACTGTTTCTGGAGATTGTATTAGACTTGTTTCTGGAGATTTTAGCACTGTTTCTGGAGATTGTTAGCACTGTTTCTGGAGATTGTTAGCACTGTTTCTGGAGATTGTTAGCACTGTTTCTGGAGATTGTTAGCACTGTTTCTGGAGATTGTTAGACTGTTTCTGGAGATTGTTAGCACTGTTTCTGGAGATTGTTAGCACTGTTTCTGGAGATTGTTAGCACTGTTTCTGGAGATTGTTAGCACTGTTTCTGGAGATTGTTAGCACTGTTTCTGGAGATTGTTAGCACTGTTTCTGGAGATTGTTAGCACTGTTTCTGGAGATTGTTAGCACTGTTTCTGGAGATTGTTAGCACTGTTTCTGGAGATTGTTACACTTTTCTAGTTTCTGATGTTCTGAGTTAGCACTGTTTCTGGAGATTGTTAGCACTGTTTCTGGAGATTGTTAGCACTGTTTCTGGAGATTGTTAGCACTGTTTCTGGAGATTGTTAGCACTGTTTCTGGAGATTGTTAGCTACTGTTTCTGGAGATGTGCTGTTTCTGAATGTTTCATGTCGGAATTGTTAGCACTGTTTCTGGAGATTGTTAGCACTGTTTCTGGAGATTGTTAGCACTGTTTCTGGAGATTGTTAGCACTGTTTCTGGAGATTGTTAGCACTGTTTCTGGAGATTGTTAGCACTGTTTCTGGAGATTGTTAGCACTGTTTCTGGAGATTGTTAGCACTGTTTCTGGAGATTGTTAGCACTGTTTCTGGAGATTGTTAGCACTGTTTCTGGAGATTGTTAGCACTGTTTCTGGAGATTGTTAGCACTGTTTCTGGAGATTGTTTGCACTGTTTCTGGAGATTGTTAGCACTGTTTCTGGAGATTATTAGCACTGTTTCTGGAATTGTTAGCACTGTTTCTGAGCATTCTGAGTTGTTAGCACTGTTTCTGGAGATTGTTAGCACTGTTTCTGGAGATTGTTAGCACTGTTTCTGGAGATTATTAGCACTGTTATTACTGGAGATTGTTAGCACTGTTTCTGGAGATTGTTAGCACTGTTTCTGGAGATTGTTAGCACTGTTTCTTGAGATTGTTAGCACTGTTTCTGGAGATTGTTAGCACTGTTTCTGGAGATTGTTAGCACTTGTTTCTGGAGATTGTTAGCACTGTTTCTGGAGATTGTTAGCACTTGTTTCTGGAGATTGTTACGTTTACTGTTTCTTGTGAGATTGTTAGCACTGTTTCTGTAGATTGTTAGCACTGTTTCTGGAGATTGTTAGCACTGTTTCTGTGTTGATGATTGATTGCACTGTTTCTGGAGATTGTTAGCACTGTTTCTGGAGATTGTTAGCACTGTTTCTGGAGATTGTTAGCACTGTTTCTGGAGATTGTTAGCACTGTTTCTGGAGATTGTTAGCACTGTTTCTGGAGATTGTTAGCACTGTTTCTGGAGATTGTTTGCACTGTTTCTGGAGATTGTTAGCACTGTTTCTGGAGATTGTTAGCACTGTTTCTGAGATTGTTAGCACTTTTGAGATTGTAGCACTGTTTCTGGATATTGTTAGCACTGTTTCTGGAGATTGTTAGCACTGTTTCTGGAGATTGTTAGCACTGTTTCTTGAGATTGTTAGCACTGTTTCTGGAGATTGTTAGCACTGTTTCTGGAGATTGTTAGCACTGTTTCTGGAGATTTTTAGCACTGTTTCTGGAGATTGTTAGCACTGTTTCTGGAGATTGTTAGCACTGTTTCTGGAGATTGTTAGCACTGTTTCTGGAGATTGTTAGCACTGTTACTGGAGATTGTTAGCACTGTTTCTGGAGATTGTTAGCACTGTTTCTGGAGATTGCCGACTGCGACGGACATATATAGACGGTCCGATGAAAACAATCCTTCATATTGAGACCATTGCAAAAACTGAAGTTACATATACTGGTACGGATGGTAATTGTAGTCATAGTATTAGATCATGTACTCTAACTTATGAAACTTGTATTGAAACAATTATTACTTGTAACATTACTGTTCAAAGATGTTCTTATACTGATGTTACTTGTAGGATTATTGTTGAAATGTGCTCTTATACGGATGTTACGTGTACATGTACTGTTCAAAGATGTTCCTATACTGATGTTACTTGTACCATTATTGTTGAAATGTGATCTTATACTGATGTTACTTGTACCATTATTGTTGAAATGTGATCTTATACTGATGTTACTTGTACCATTACTTCTGAAATGTGTTCTTATACTGATGTTACTTGTACCATTACTTCTGAAATGTGTTCTTATACTGATGTTACTTTTACATGTACTGTTGAAATGTGCTCTTATACTGATGTTACTTGTACCATTATTGTAGAAATATGTTCTTATACTGATGTTACTTGTACCATTACTTCTGAAATGTGTTCTTATACTGATGTTACTTGTACCATTACTGTTGAAATGTGTTCTTATACTGATGTTACTTGTACCATTACTTCTGAAATGTGTTCTTATACTGATATTACTTGTACCATTATTGTAGAAATATGTTCTTATACTGATGTTACTTGTACCATTACTTCTGAAATGTGTTCTTATACTGATGTTACTTGTACCATTACTGTTGAAATGTGTTCTTATACTGATGTTACTTGTACCATTACTTCTGAAATGTGTTCTTATACTGATATTACTTGTACCATTATTGTAGAAATATGTTCTTATACTGATGTTACTTGTACCATTACTTCTGAAATGTGTTCTTATACTGATGTTACTTGTACCATTACTGTTGAAATGTGTTCTTATACTGATGTTACTTGTACCATTACTTCTGAAATGTGTTCTTATACTGATGGTACTTGTACATGTACTGTAGAAATATGTTCTTATACTGATGTTACTTGTACCATTACTGTTTAAATGTGTTCTTATACTGATGTTACTTGTAACCCATACTGCGCTAGCTTGTGCCAACGACGACAAGACTTGTGCTAGTTTTAATAACTACAAAACAGTTATACCCAGTGGCGGCTCGTCATTAAGGGCCAGTGGGGCCGGGCCCCACCAAAAATCATGTATAACTAATATGTAAAAACTAATATATAACCTAACCAAAATCATGATTTTTTCCGAAAATGTTTCTCCTGCCCCGCAAACAAAAATGATCCGCCACTGGTTATACCTCTATGTTACTAACGAATGTAACGATGAGTCATATGCTGTGCGAAGAGATTAGTGTATCTATAACAGTTGTATATGGGATATTAGTACATCTCTATTATTCTGAAAGAGTAATTAGTACATACAAATTCTAGCAAATATAAATTTGGTAAGGATATGAGCCACACAGATAGAACAAACACATTTTGTCTTCTAGAACTGAAAATAAATATTTGTACTAGAGAATATGATGCGAAGACGATAACAATGTTTTGGGAACATGAAAGAGTCATGGTTGACCGCTTCTCGTAATTGTTTTGGATAGATGTACAGAGAAGGTCGCGCATGAATGCGAAAGTAATGACAAGCAGAATGTATATTTATATTAGAAAAGCCATTCACTCGGTGCGTCTTATCCTAACGACAACAATTTACGAAAATAAACCTGCATTAAGTTAATCGAAATAATGTAACAGAAGATGCTAATTGAGTAAAAATAATATATTTAGTGACGAGGAAAACTGTGAATATTAAAACGCAAATAAGAAACTATAGTCTGTCCATTAATTCGTGAGCACGTTTGAAATTGATTTTCTCGAAAACTACCTGTTGGATCTCAGTGATTTTTGCAAGCAGCCTTAGAATATCCATGACGCTAGAGAAATATTTTTTCCAAGAAAATTTGATGTAGTTTGAAATATTTCTTCTTCAGGTTATATTAAAATCAACCTCACCGGATTGTACACAATAGTAACAGATCTACGGTACACAGACGCGTTGTTCTAAAAATACATTATGGTAACATAGAAATATCGTGAGTATACAACAATTTCACGAAATCCCGTGCACCTAACCCAGTCGACTTTGAAAGCGGAAAGCATATGACGTTATAATTGGGATACCGTTTTATAGTTATAGGCGTATCTCGCTATTTGTATGAAGCTATTGTATCATATTTGTTGGCTTATCAAAACTGACATTGATATCACATTCATAATGAGTCTGAAGTGCACATTTATAACAATGCAGAAGGTTACAGTTTTACTATACCAACACTTCCGCAGGGAATCTAAGAGAGGTCATCTATATTGCGATATTCATAACCCTGAGAAACGAGCGCAACTGGCGCTTGGTCTGAATAGAGAATCCTTTTCCCGATGGATTAAACAGGACACAAAGTGCACTAATGTCAAGCAAGGACGGAAAAGAACAATTGACGACTTTGACATAGATGTCATAAGACGGAGCTCTTGAAAATGTTTGCGACAAATCAACTTGTTACTCTCAGGAAACTGAAATTAAAACTGCAATCAGATTGCAGCATAGACATTTCTAAAAGGAAGTGTGTTGAACATGTGCTCCGAGAGGAAGACGAGTACTGGCACCGAGATGGATTACAATTTGTCCAGCCAGTAACAATTATCAACCTCATGGAATCGTCAGATTCGGGATGATACAAATCATATTTTGATTACAGACTGAGAAATAGCAACGTATACATTTCCATATCCAAATGCGTCTACCATCATACAATTTGTGGTGAAGTTAAGACACCTGGGGTCTAATGGTGACCGAAGGGAGGACTAACTGTTGCATATTGTATCCAAGTTCACGATTGCACATAAAGGGCAACACATTTAATTACTTGACCTATCAAGTTAATATGGAGATACACCTATGAATAGAATTGACATGGACAAATTCTAAGGATTACTGTAAAATCTAAAATTTGAGCCCCGTATTTGCAATTGTCATAAAAGATCAAAGGAATTCGCCGATGTGCAAAATCCGTAGCATCTATGGACTACTGGTTAGCTTTATTTTAGCGTCATGGATATTCTAAGGCTGCATGCAAAAATCACTGATATCCAACAGGTAGTTTTCGAGAAAATCAATTTCAAACGTGCTCACGAATTAATGGACAGACTATAAAACATAAAGTAAAGCAATTTGAAATAATGCAGCAGACTACACAAACATTTCTGCCAAAAATCTTATTTGTTTTCTTCTTAGTTCACTCTCAGTCGTCAACTTGAATATATTCAGAGTAAACAGTGTTGAAATCAATGAAAAGTTTATGAAATGGCACTGGGGACAGGCATATCGCCTTTCTATGTTTTTAATACACTGGAGAATGTAGAGATTGGGGCAACACGAATGCTGGTCTCGCAGTTAAACAGCTGATAGAAGATAATGCAAGGAATGATGATGTTGTTGTATATAGCGATGGGTTGGTTCATCGTGGTGAGAAGTCCGGCTGGGGTCTCTTGGCTAACGCGCATAGTAGGGTTGTTGCAGAACGAAAGGGAGCGTACAGAACAACTACTTCCAGTATGAGGATGGATGTTGAGGCCGTTACTGCGCCGTCCATTGGCTCTCTGAGATTCCATTTACTGACACCATTGTTGTGTCTGACTCTCAGTCAATGTTTCACAAGATCCAAAAGGGCAATTTTCGGTATGAGTGGATGTCGCCTATAGACGTTTCTAACTTACAGAGGCTTACGTGTATCTACTGTCCTGGGCATGCGATTGTGTGGCATGCGGGGCGTGGACAATGAAAGAGCGGGAAGGCTTGTATCAACAGCATCGGTTGTTGGGGAGTTGAAAATGGATAAGGTAGATGTCCTTTGGTCTCTTCGAGACAGCCTGTTGGATGAAGACAGTAAAAGGAATGTGGAATCAATCCGAACAATTTAAGCAGTTTGTTGTAACCCGTTGTTCAAGTAAAACTAAAGGCTTGATGGGTAGAGTGAGGAATGTGTTTAACCTGCGAGCCACGAGAATCATCACTATGCGTACTCTTCGATATCTGTTGGGGGAGACTGAGAACCTATGGATCTGCCCGGAGTGCAATGACGTCAGTTTAGTAACCAATAACCCTGAATAACTTTGTAAAAAGTTATTTTGTCAATGTTATAGACACACTCATCACATGTTTCTTTCTGTAAGTTGTTGAAAATATGGTAAAATATCTCAGTCTTGTCTGGTTTACCACCTGTGACGAGTCTGAATATTATTACTTGCTTATGTCTGTTCAGTTGGTAATATGAATAGTTTGTTTGATGGCCCTGATGATCTGTTTCTAACGTCATCGTATAATTTCTTACGAGAAATGACTATCTTTTCTTTTAATAACAAAGAGGTATAAATCCGAAGAATTGACTTCATTGCATCGGATTTTATCCAAAGGACTCTGTCCTGTCTGTAAAAATGGTACCTGTCTCACTTTCGAGAGTATTAAACAAAGTACAAACTCTGTAGTTCCGATACAAATTATAGGGTTTTCTGAACAAATTGCATTTGTGGACAACGGCGTGGTTCGGATTCGAACACTCAACCTTCCGAACACAAGGCAACATCTTAACCACTTAGTCTCATAGTTTACACTGAAATCAAATTGTGGCTGTTCTGCCCCTCTTGACAATCTGTCATCCTCATCATAGCCAGGTATGTCGCAGTGATGTAGGATCCCCTGTATCACAGTTGTTTCAAACTGCTGAGATAGACTGTATAGTACTTCTTGTAGCTCGTTTGATTCTGCATGGTCATGTCGTATGCAACTACAGGTAGTGTAGAAGTTTATAGATCTATTTGCATCGTTCTCATTCTTTATTATATCATTTAAATGACGGACGATTTAAAAATTGCACAAACTAAAAATAGTGCAGGAGACACGATCACATATAATGAGATCTAACTGCTGAATCAATGTACAGACGACTACAATATTGTGAATCGACATTAACGTTAGAAATACGATAATATGTTAATATGAGAAAAAAGAATAATATATATGAATGTAGATGTCACATGATAACAAACAAATATAACACGATGATGTATATTAAATATAACATAAACATTATTAGTCTTCTTTCCTACTTTTGTCCTCTGTCTTTTTGCCGCTAGGCATAGCATGTCATATTTATCTGATGATCGGTTCCACGATAATGCACGCTCGGTCGCTCGATATGCTATGGTATTGTGGAGTTTTAAGATGTCTGTAACTCCACCAAACCATCTTTTTCTTGGTCTGCCCCTTCCATTTGATGATTCCGTTTTCTGGTTGTACGCTCTTGCAACTGGTGTATTTGGGCTCATTCTAACCAAGTGGCCAAGCCATTTGAGTCTCTGTTTTTCAATAAATATAATAGCAGGTGTTGTTCCGACTGTTCTTCTAATTTCCTCATTTCTTATATGGTCTCTTATTGTTTTATTTACTACTTTCCTCAAGCACCTCATTTCACATGAAGTAATTTTCCTTTCTTGTTTTTTTGTCAGTGCTCATGTTTGGCACTGGTAGCACAGTGTTGGTATAAAAATTGCATTTATAATATGTCTTTTAGTCTCCACTAGAATTGCTAGGTGTTTCAAGATTGGGGTAAGCTGGTATGTAATGTTGTTGGCTTGCTGGATTCTAGTTTCGATCTCTCTGTCCAGTCTACTATCAGATGTGAAGATACTTCCAATGTATTTTAATTCTCTCACCAACATTCTCTCAACATTATTAGTAAAAGATAAATATAGATCTATATATCTCAAGACGGCCGTCAAAGTGATGGAACATGTGAGAGAATAAATGAGGAAAGTTGATAAATTTGACCAAATCAGTCATGGTATACTGAAAGAAGTTAGCATGATGTAGTGAACAAATCAAAGCTGCAAAATGTGTCACGAATGACACATCAATATCATTTACTGTGTTAATATGCAGCATACATACAATTTACAAGCATCCTCTATTCTTTCGTAGCTTTTGTATTTTGGCTTAATCAACCTGATATACCCACATCTGGAAGAGTCTAAAACTGCATTAAAGATTTACTATCTTTAATTACTTAATTTAGGGAATAACATTCATGGAATGGGTAGCTATCTTGCGATGACAAACTTAATCAATAAGTGGTGAGACTAACGTAACACCACTACAACATGAATAATTTTAAAGTTGCATTATCAAAGAACAAAGATCACCTTTACAAAACAATATGAAGACACTTCAGCAAAAAGCGCCATTATTTTATGTGCATAGAATGCCAAAATCGTTTGATCAATTATTTACATACATTTAATCGTTGAAGCAAGGAAATGAGATCATTCTTCTTCTTCTTTCTCGAATCCTGTATGCCTCACAGCGTCAGGTCAGGAAGAGATTTCTAAAACGGGCCCTAGTATGCGCCTCGTAGATAGTCTCTTTCGTCGCCTCTGTTATCTCTGAGGTCCATCTTTTGCGTGGTCGGCCTTTTGCTTTGTACCCATTGTATCGGAGCAGCATTGCTCTTTGGGGTGCACTGTCTGATGGTAATCTGCTTACGTGACCGAACCATTTAATTTGTTGTTTCTTGATGAAGTCTAGTACTGATGTTGTACCCACTTTTTCCTGATGTCTTCATTTCTCAACCGGTCTCTTCTTGTTACACCCAGCATTCTGCGTAGACACTTCATCTCTGTTGTGACTAGTTTTCTTCTATCGTTTGTTGTCAGCGTCCCGGTTTGGCACTGGTAACATAATGTGGGGAAAAGATTGTGTTGAACATTACTCTTTTTGTGTTCATGGTGACGTGTTTGCATCTTAAAATTGGCGCCATTTGCCTATCATTTGATTTGCTTTGTTGCATCTGTGTTGAATTTCATTAGTTATTCTTCCATTTGCTGAAAAAATGCTCCCCAGGTATGTGAAATCTTTTACTTGTGAGATCATCAAACAATATAAATAAATAGTAATAACATAAGACTTGTGGTAATTGTGGTAAAAGTTAGCGAACCGCTATAGTTCTATGTAATGCATGCAACAGTAAGCAAATAACCAATTTTACACCATGAGGTATATTTAAAAATGTATTTTTCTTTGACCAACGGCCCACGATGGGTGGTGTAGTGAGCATCCAAGCCAGTCGTTTTTAGTTCTCGATGTTTATCTAGTTCTCAATTAAGGCTGGATCGACCTGAGATCTGATGCTGTTAAAAATATTCTACTTCCGCTGTGGAAGTTGATACTGACATCTCACCACTTACGTACCAAGGACACCAAACCATTACCTATTGAGTCTCTTTATACTGACACCTCACCACTTACGTACCAAG
>CM036757.1:34706178-34776178 GCA_020796225.1 Arion vulgaris | reverse complement strand
TATGTAGTCGAGGAGACAACGTATATATTTCTTTTACATTTGCTTGTCAATTTCACACCTTCCGTTTCGGATATTGAAGTTTTTGTATGGTTTCCTAAAGTTTTGTTATTAAGGCTGGTTTTATATGTGAGTCACACAACGTTATCTACATTAGTGCTTGTAAACATTGTAATAAAGCTTATATTGGCTACACTGGCAAAAACGTTTGTGACAATATCGGCACAAATTTACTTGATATACGCAAACGCTCTGTGATCCACGTCTCCACTCATTGCAATGTCACTTATCATTTGGGATCTCGCGATATCCAGGTCACAGTCATCCCATCTGTTCCACTGATGATCGGAGTCGATTTGCTCCTAAAAACCGTTGTATATGTCTATATGGTATTATGCAAGACCTTGAACTCAACGCGCTAGATTCCCATGCTTTTTTATGCTGTCTCTTCTCGTGCTACTTTCTAACTGTATGTCTATATATGGCATTTTTTAGTCTTTACAGACGGTCAATTGACCAGTTCTTTACTGTGACATCCTCTGAGTTTTGACTTTTCTCTCTTGTCTTTCAGCTCATACATGTCTCTTCTCAAAATACTCTGCGCCCTTGCGAAATATCGCTTTCCACACAACTCTGTCAGCAGCTAATTTTTCCCATGTTTAGTTTTAGTTTTAGTTTAGTTTAGTCGTCGGATCATCATCACTGCACGTCGAACCAATTAGTCCATAAGTGCTCCGATCTCCCCTCAATATGTCCCTCAGTGTGGGGCGACTAACGACATCGAATCTTGTTGGTTTACTATTCTTCTGTGGCTACCAGCATAGTGTTCTTCTCTAGCTACACCACACTTGACTTAGAGTTCTTGCAGTCTGGTTAGTGTTGTAGATTCACCACTATTACATGAATCAGGTACACGGCCTCTCTCCCTTGGGGAATTTATAATATCAGCCTGGTCCATTGCTCGCCCGCTATGTACAGCAGCCATACCTGCAAGCCTATCCGCACGTTCATTCCCCTTACACCTGCATGCCCTGGCACAAAAATAAAACTGATCTTTGTCAGCTTAGACCTCCCCAGCGACTCCATCCAATGTCTCCTAGTCCATCCTGTTTTAATCTTCCTGAGCATACTCATTGAGTTACTGAGAAAACATGAATGGATAAAATGCTGTGATTGCAGCCAAGCCATTGCTTTAGTAACCGCCATGATTTCCATAGTGAGACTGCTTGTAGTCACGGCAAAACCACCACTGTCTTCCTTCACAACATCTCCTCCGACCTGAGCAGTGAAAGCCCATGAGCTCCGCACATGTCGAATCACCGAACTATCTGTATAAATGATTACATCATGCTCAGATGAGTTCTCGGAAATTAATGTCTGAACTTCTGCCTCCACGAAAAGTGAGTTGTCTAGTCTGCATTCTTAATAAAAATTTGAAGTATACCAAAAATGATGTATTGATTCCTGTTTGCACTGGTATCCATTCTTCACCGGGATCAATGTCTTCAAGTGTACACACCTGTTCAATACAGTCCTCGGCCTGACCCATCCAAGATTTTCCTCTTTTAATCTATTTCCGTTTTGTCTCTGTATTTCCATGTGCAGAGATGTTGTGTGTCAGCATTGACGCGAAGGTATGCCCCTGCATGGCTTATCACTGTTCTAAATTACATAGTAGGATAGTCAAGAAGATAGCGCATCGCCCTGCAAGACGTGTCTTTAGTGCATCCAAGTTTGATGCGCATCGCCTCGTTTTGTACTCTTTCCAGTCGTTCCATCTGACTATGACTAAGAGTCAGGATCGCCAGAGCAGACTCAAGCACGGAAAGGACCAGACTCTGGTATAAAAGAAAAAGATGGCGCTGGGACCTACAGAAATGTTTTTCATTGAGGCCTTGCAGGCATCTTTATATCTGAGCAGATGTCTGCCTTGGTGCTTCTTCCCCTCCGAAAGTTCACAGAACAACCTTTGTTTTGGTATTCGACACGTTTCCATTCTTCTCACACTCCCTAACCATCTTAGTCGTCCACTACTGAGCATGCCCATGATGGAAGGCAGGTTTGCACGTTGCAGTACTTCAGAGTTGGTTATCTTGTCGTACCACCTGATGTTCATAATCTTGCGGAAACATCGAAGGTGAAAAATGTTAGGTCTCCTCTCGTGCCTTGAGTAGGCTGTCCATGTTTCTGAGCCATATATAAAAAAATATATATATACAATGGCGGCTCGAGTCATTATTCTTGGTGGGTCAAACACAAATTTTCGGGGAAAATCATGGGTTTTTGTAGTATTTACTATTATTTCGTCTATTCCGGAAATTTCCCCTTTCGATTATTGGTGGGCCAGGCCCCACTGGCCCTTAATGACGAGCCGCCCCTGTATAATATATATATATATGAGAGAGAGAGAGAGAGAGAACTCCAACTCCATGACTTGAAAAATTCTATTACCTGACCAACATACGATAATATATGTAGAAACACATGGCAAAATAATGTTTTTTCTTCATAAAAAACGTTACGGCAATGCTAGTACCTCAATGCTAGTACCTCAATGCTAAATCAAGCTAGCCTCAATGCTAGTACCTCAATGCTAGTACCTCAATGCTGAGTACCTCAATGCTAATACCTCAATGCTAGTACCTCAATGCTAGTACCTCAATGCTAGTACCTCAATGCTAGTACCTCAATGCTAGTACCTCAATGCTAGTACCTCAATGCTAGTACCTCAATGCTAGATACTTCTCAATGCTAGTACCTCAATGCTAGTACCTCCCAAAGCTAGTACCTCAATGCTAGTACCTCAATGCTAGTACCTCAATGCTAGTACCTCAATGCTAGTACCCTACTGTTGACTGCTACGTTTGTCAGTTATTAACGTGGAAGTCTGAAAGAGAACGAAGACGTAGAACTGTCAAGAAACACACACCTTACAAGCGCCAACAATTGTAGGAAGAAAGTCTATATGGGGTGTATAGGGAAGTGGGGGTGATCAGTCGGTTTGTATTGCGTTCTCAAGATCGTGAGTTCGAAACTGGACAGCGTTGTTTGGTTGATGAGTTCCTTTTTCTTGCGACTCCTCGGAATTGTTTCTGGTGATATGGAGCTCGTGCGTTGTACAATGTTCTCGGTTGGGGACCTAGACCCCGTGAGCGTGACACTACTAGATAATCTCTTACAGTCGCGATTCTAATTTGTCTGTCAATTATAGAAACATGAAATAGAATTAAAGCTGTCATGAGGGAAACTGGAAATTATCCATCCGACGGTAAGCGTCTCTATGCCACGATCATGGGTACAGCGTCTCTTATGCCCAGCGGAACCAGACTGCAGACAAAGGAATTACGAATCTCATCAAGCATTCTGTGTTAAGTACAATTTGATGAGATACTGAGAATATAAATATAAATATATATATATATACATATTCAATATAAGTTGACGTTTCATAAACTAGAAATATAAATATAAATATTCAATATAAGCAGACATTTCATAAACTGAGAAATATAAATATATATATATATATAAATATTCAATATAAGCAGACATTTCATAAAAGTTCGAATATTGTAATTATAATGTTAATTTAGAGGAAAAGGAATTAGATATATTTGAGTTTTTGTAAAAAAAAAAAAACAGTTTTACCAAACAATGAAAAACTGAAAACGGTATGGAACAGAAAGGAAAACAAAGATCAGAATAATAAGAGCTCGCATATTCTCAGTTGCAACATGTGGATGAGAAACATGGACATTTAACAAGACATTGGAGAAACTATGTGCTTTTGAATACAGAAGAGTTCACCGTATACACTGGACAGAGAGAAGAACAAATAGATTTATCCAGAAAGAATTCAAAATTAAAGCAACCTGGCTGATGTTGCAAATAAGAATGAGAAAATAGAAGTATTCTGGATATGTAAAAAGACACAAGTGGTTGAAGAAGAACGTTATTGAAGGATGCATCATGGGAAAGAAAATAAGAGGAGGACCACGGAGAAGCTAGATACAAAATCTAACTGAAGATTTGAGCATGACGCTGCAGGGTGGGTCTATGGAGAGAAAAAATCCGAAGGATTGTTTAAATTGACAAAGTTCTGCTCAGGTCAAGCTATTTGTTGGTGACGATGGTTCTGTAATACTATCTGTGATTAAGGAATGAATTATCTAACGTTACTTGAGTTTGACTAAGTAAACGCTTTCAACAATGGTGAACATTGGGACAAATGCTGTAATTCAAGCCTGCTAAGTAAATTTTCAGCTGCATGGAGATGTGAGTATAGCATGTGAGTTGTTGCAGTTTTCAGTTAAGAGTGCAGTTGTTGGGAGTAAAGTTGTTGGGAGAGCTGTTAGGCATTGTTGGGAGTTGTTGGACAGTTGTTGAGCAGTTGTTGCAGGAGTTTGTTGATGCATGTTAGAAGTGTGAGCAGTTGTTGGCAGTTGTTGGCAGTTGTTGGGCAGTGTTGAGTTGTTGGGGCAGTTGTTGGAGCAGTTGTTGGGGAGTGTGATGCAGTTGTTGGGGCAGTTGTTGGGAGTTTAGTTGTTGAGCAGTTGTTGGGGATTGTTGGGCAGTTGTTGGGCAGTTGTTGGGGAGTTGTTGATGCAGTTGTTGAGGCAGTTGTTGGGGCAGTTGTTGGGCAGTTGGAGTTGTTGTGCAGTTGTTGGGCAGTGTGTGGGCAGTTGTTGGAGTTGTTGATGCAGTTGTTGGGGCAGTTGTTGGGGTAGTTGTTGGGCAGTTGTTGGGGCAGTTGTTGGGAGTTGTTGGCAGTTGTTGGGGCAGTTGTTGGGGCAGTTGTTGGGGCAGTTGTTGGGGTAGTATGTTGGATTGTATGCAGTTGTTGGGGCAGTTGTTGGTGAGTTGTTGAGGCAGTTGTTGGGGCTAGTTGTTGGAAGTTGTTGATGCAGTTGTTGGGGCAGTTGTTGGGAGTTGTTGAAGTTGTTGGGCAGTTGTTGGGGCAGTTGTTGCAGTGTGAGTTGTTGGGGCAGTTGTTGGGGCAGTTGTTGGGGCAGTTGTTGGGGAGTTGTTGGGGCAGTTGTTGGGGCAGTTGTTGGGGCAGTTGTTGGGGCAGTTGTTGGGGCAGTTGTTGATGCAGTTGTTGGGGCAGTTGTTGGGCAGTTGTTGGGGAGTTGTTGAGCAGTTGATTGGGCAGTTGTTGGGTAAGTTGTTGATGCAGTTGTTGGGGCAGTTGTTGGTGCAGTTGTTGGGGCAGTTGTTGGGGCAGTTGTTGGGGCAGTTGTTGAGGGAGTTGTTGGGGCAGTTGTTGGGGAGTTGTTAAGTGTTGGGGCAGTTGTTGGGGCAGTTGTTGGGGCAGTTGTTGGGGCAGTTGTTGAGGTAGTTGTTGGGGCAGTTGTTGGGGCAGTTGTTGGGGCAGTTGTTGGTCAGTTGTTGGGGCAGTTGTTGGGGTAGTTGTTGGGGCAGTTGTTGGGAGTAGTTGTGGGCAGTTGTGGGGAGTTGTTGTGGTAGTTGTTGGAGTAGTTGTTGATGTAGTTGTTGGGGCAGTTGTTGGGGTAGTTGTTGGGGCAGTTGTTGGGGCAGTTGTTGGGGCAGTTGTTGGGGTAGTTGTTGGGGCAGTTGTTGAGGCAGTTGTTGGGGTAGTTGTTGGGTAGTTGTTGGGGCAGTTGTTGGGGCAGTTGTTGGGGCAGTTGTTGGGGCAGTTGTTGGAGTAGTTGTTGATGCAGTTGTTGGGGCAGTTGTTGGGGCAGTTGTTGGGGCAGTTGTTGGGGCAGTTGTTGGGGCAGTTGTTGGGAAGTTGTTGATGCAGTTGTTGGGCAGTTGTTGGGGCAGTTGTTGGAGTTGTTGATGCAGTTGTTGGGGCAGTTGTTGGGGTAGTTGTTGGGCAGTTGTTGGGCAGTTGTTGATGCAGTTGTTGGGCAGTTGTTGGGGTAGTTGTTGGCAGTTGTTGAGCAGTTGTTGGGGCAGTTGTTGGGAGTTGTTGGGCAGTTGTTGGGGCAGTTGTTGGGGCAGTTGTTGATGCAGTTGTTGGGCAGTTGTTGGGGTAGTTGTTGTAGTTGTTGGGGCAGTTGTTGAGGGCAGTTGTTGGGGCAGTTGTTGGGGTAGTTGTTGGGGAAGTTGTTGGGGCGTTGTTGGGGCAGTTGTTGGGGCAGTTGTTGGGGTAGTTGTTGGGTAGTTGTTGATGCAGTTGTTGGGGCAGTTGTTGGGGCAGTTGTTGGGCAGTTGTTGGGGCAGTTGTTCGGGCAGTTGTTGGGGCAGTTGTTGGGGCAGTTGTTGGGGCAGTTGTTGGGGCAGTTGTTAGGGGCAGTTGTTGATGCAGTTGTTGGGGTAGTTGTTGGGCAGTTGTTGCAGTTGTTGGGCAGTTGTTGGGGTAGTTGTTGGGGTAGTTGTTGGGGCAGTTGTTGGGTAGTTGTTGGGGCAGTTGTTGGGTAGTTGTTGGGGTAGTTGTTGGGGCAGTTGTTGGGGTAGTTGTTGGGGTAGTTGTTGGGGCAGTTGTTGGGGCAGTTGTTGGGGTAGTTGTTGGGGTAGTTGTGAGTAGTGTTGGGCAGTTGTTGGGGTAGTTGTTGGGCAGTTGTTGGGGTAGTTGTTGGGGCAGTTGTTGGGGTAGTTGTTGGCAGTGTTGGGGCAGTTTTTGGGGTAGTTGTTGATGTAGTTGTTGGGGCAGTTGTTGGGGCAGTTGTTGGGGCAGTTGTTGGGAAGAGACAATGTTTCACACACATATCCGGTTCTTGACTACCGCTGGGTTTACTGGAAATGGAAAAGCATTTGAAGTATGGGCACTGAATCCAAAAAAAGATCTAAGAATTGACTTCATTGCACCGGGTTCCCCATATAGCTCCGCACATCTCGGTAGAGATTGCATGCCATCTGCCGAGAGCATTGCTCAAAACGCGAACTCCGTAGCTCATGCAACAATCCTAGGATCTCATGAAAGAAGTGATCATGTGTCACAACTTTCAATATGACAGGCAAGCGACATAACGACTTCAACATTGAGACACTTAAAAAATGTGTATATTCTACTACAAATTGATTTCTAGAATCACGAAGGTGTCGAAATTATAAACCAACTTCTGTAAGATTTGTTCTCGCTATTTCGCACTTCGCCAGTTCCTGTAGCCACTGCGTAGAGATGCTACAGTTCAAATCTTTCTTCTAAACCATCGCTGGCTGTCTTACTTCTACTTCATGAACACAATATCACAATTTGAAATGTTGACACTCAGCAACAATGTGATCAAGGACTTAAACTGTTTGTGGCTGAAACATTGGAATTTGTATGTTTTGCAATGCTCCACACCAACAGTTCTTTGATTACATTACATTTTTAAGAGCATTTATTTTCCATAGCATCGTATGGTTGTATGGCATGTATTATTGATAAAACAATTGAAAAATCGGGTAATCCTTTGAATGCAAGTGCTGCAGCAAGGTAATCACAATACGACTGAAAAAAACATGAACAATTATGTCCATTTATCAACATCTTTACTTTGTAGAGAAGTGGTTGATAAAGAAGATAAGAAAAATGAAACTTATTCGACATTTAGATCGACATGGTTCTCTGAAAAGGATCGTTTCAGAAAGCATAATACCAGGCATACGCGAGAGAGGAAGACCAATGAGATAGTGAGTGCAAGATGTCATAGACAAGTTGAGGATGACTGCAACAGAAGCCGGAGACCTCATACAAAATAATGAGGCATTTACAGTTGTGTCATGAGATTTAAGTACGACAGGGATACTCTAGATGATGATAATGTAAAGTCACATTTTCATAGTAATCTTTAATAATCACACAAGTTTACAAGTGTATTTTTTTACAAATATACCTAGGACATTTGCTGGAGCTACGGACGTTGTGATTTCTCCAGTACTTTGTGCATGTAGTAAGACATTTTTACTGAGAGCTATCGAACAATGTGAGGAAACTCGGTGCAGTGAAGTCTGTCCTTTAAACTCTACATATGTGATGATCCAAGGGTTTAGAATAATTATTTCCAATCGAAGATATCACAATGGTTAAAATTCTCAAATTGAATGTCTGGAATCTTTGTCTATTTCTAAATTATATGTTATAACGTTCCAATCATACTGACCCACTCTAATTATAATTATTGGAAATGACCGTCCGTGAAAGGAACAATAGAACAATGACTGCCGACTTTTGACTCCTGACTGGTCATCCCTCAGCGAAAGCTAATCAACTATCCTGTCAACTGTTGACAGAAATAAAGTAGCAGCTGCTGCTATTTCTAGAAGTGTTTCCCGCACAAGACAGTGTACATCTTCTAGAGAATAAAATCCTCGTTCTAGAAGTACACACATAAATGAATGGTCATTTTCAGGTAGAAAGTGTTAGTGGGAGAACACTTACACAATAGATACGGCGTTGATTCTAAATTGTGCCCAGCACAGAAAATGCGAGTGCCCATCTACATCTGAGTGTCTGGAACATTCATTCTACACTCTACAGTCAGTTCTGCAGTTGGGAGAGACGTAGCACCTACTGGTTTGCCTAGAGCGCTGTAGTATCGATTCAGTTACCAATTTTCCAAAATATAATATCATAATGAATAGAACGTTTTCTTCTTCGAGCTGAATAAATAAGGGCTATGTTTTCACTTCACTTAACCTACATTCCAGCAAGTGAGAAAAGGAAATGGTCCGGCTACCTCCTGCATACGTTGATTTTAAAATGTGGATTGATATACATTGCACACGCTACTGCCTTCAAAGCAATGACATTTTCATTTCTTTTCATTGTGTACTAAGTAGACGATTTCAAACCTAAGTACATTTCCTTTGTCCTGGTAGCATCCCAACAAATAAATCATAAGAACTCTTCAACAAAAAGCAAGAGTCAGACAAGAATAGTGGAAGGGAGAGAGAGATTCGTGTTAAATTACAAGCATACAGTAATTTCCCATCAACCAACCGTGACGCCAGTGACAGAAACTAGCTTTTAGTAAAGGTACAGGTGAGCAATGTTTTATTTCTGAACCACATTTTCAGATAATTAAGTCTATGGTACCATAGGCGACACCAGTTTAGTTTCGTCACTGAAGCGTGTTACTGGCACACTGTGGTGATAGCTGGGGGAGTTTTCTCTCATTGGCTTTGTTTTCCCACCGTTGAATTCGTCAGTAACTAAAGTGAGAAAATTGTTCATCTCAACTGAAGATAAATTAGTCAATAATAAAGATACAATTGCCAGCTCTTGATAACTTTTGACGACTGAACAAAGAGTTTGACACGTCGAAAAATTTATAGGATGGAACTGCTGGATTTCTAGAATGGGTAGCTGGGAACCACAGGGTCTAGCTGTCTAGTGAAAAAGAACGCACTCAAGTGGAAAAGTAATGAGAGATCAGCAAACGACCCTAACTGGCTAGTCTGTTGTCGCGGTCGGTAGAAAATGGTAGTAGAAGGACTCTATCACGCTGTGGATAAATACGCCTTGCAGATCAGACCAAGCCTGGTAGTTATTTAGAAGTGTGGAGACTTAAGCTATTGATGAGCGCACAGCAGGAACAACTCGATACAGAAACAATCCGGATATTTTATTGAGCTCTGCTGGGGTGTTAGTTTAGTTATTGCAACTGCAGCTGGGCTAAAAGCAATTGTTGGGCAATGGAATAGTCATTGTGATTGATAATGCCAAGCTATTTTGTTGAATTTAGAACACTTTCAAATAAACAATTGCAATGGTTTGTTACAATACGACAAAATACATTTCTTTGTAAAAGTCAAGTTATTAGAATTACTCAATTTCCGTGAAAGCTTCCAGAATAATCAAAATAATAATACAGTCAAGAAAGAAAGTATAGATATTCTGTGAAGATCTAGAAAAATATAGCTACCAAACAACAGAAGCAAAATTTGGAACCTGTAAGAAATATTGATATAATAATAGAAGTAAGGCTAGAAATGTTCTTGAAGATCTAGAAAATATAGCTACCAAACAACAGAAGCAAATTTGGAACCTGTAAGAAATATTGATATAATAATAAAAGTAAGTGCTAGACATGTTCTTGAAAATCTAGAAAAATATAGCTACCAAACAACAGAAGCAAAATTTGGAACCTGTAAGAAATATTGATATAATAATAGAAGTAAGGGCTAGACATGTTCCTGAAGATCAGAAAAAAAACATGTTTACTTAGAAAAAAAGAAGAAACTTCTAGATTCATCATCATCAAGTAGCTTGTCTCTTTCGGAACTTGACTCCCATGACAGCAGTCCTGAAAAACTCTCTGTTCTGTGCAAGTTGGTCGGCATCAGCAGCAGTTATTCTCAGATCGTCAATGACATCTTGCACCCATCGTCTTCTAGGTCTTCCTGTCATTCTCCTTCCAGGCACCATTCCCTCCAAAATTATTTTCTCTAGGCACTCATGTCGTTTGATATGGCTTTTAGATCAGAGAAAATAATGATAAAATAAAGAAGCAGATGTCAGACACGTATGTCAAGATCTGGATAAAATATGTACATCAAACAACAAAGAAAGAATATAGAAACCAGAAGAAATCATGTTATATACAGGGTGTTCAACTTAAAAGCATCTCGTCTATTTACTATTTAAACCGATTCTGACTAGCTTGTCCTACGTCACATTTGTTCATCGCCCCTTCCCGCACTACAATTACACACCATCACACAACCATGACCTATTCAACGTCATAACTGAACCTTCTCATTTCCATACATATATGCCAGATTAGCTCCATTTACAGGCTGCTTTTAAGTTGAACACCTTATAATGTCGAATAGAAAACTCTGAAATCATGCAATTGTGGCACCTTATTCGTGCAGAAATGTGTAGGTCAATTTAACCATTTTCAACTTCTTACGTGCTTTGTTTACCGAGTTATAAGTTAGTTAAGCTGCCTGCAAAATGTGTACAGTTCATAAAGTGTTCAGTTAGCCATTACTAGATCATTGGTCGATATTGGCACTATTATGTAAGCGCTATGGTTCATCATCATCATCAAATAGCTTGTCCGGAGCAGAACTTTGCCACCCCAACACTTCTCCGGAATTTCTGCCTCTGCAGCCGTCATGTTCAAACCACCAGTTACATCATGAATCCATCTTCTTTGTGGTCTTCCTATTCGTCTCGTTGCTGGTATGCGTCCTTTCATGATGTTCTTCTCCAGCCCTTCATGTCTTTTTATATGTCCAAAATATCTAGTTAGAAGGTAGTCTGCAGCGCTATGGTTACGTCAATTAAAATATCGGATAAAAATGTATTTGCTTATCAAAAGACGTGAGACAAATTTAGTTTCTATCCTCAACGCGTGTTTTAAGTAAATATAATTGAAGAAACTTATGAAAAGTGCTCATCAAAGTCCAAATAAATTAAAGATGATATTTGAAAACAATGTTAATACAGGAAGCTACGACAAGTTAGTGATTGTAATCATCAACAATGACTAAGTTATTTATGATTACTCAATATTTTATTTCTGCCTTTCTATCTCATACAAATATCCATTTCTTTTACGTTTCTATAATATTGTTAAAGTCCATGTTTCAAACGTATACGTTGTCACTGGGAATACGCATGCTATTTGGGGTATCTGTGGCGTAGAGGCTAGGGGATCGGCTTTCGTGCCAAAGGTACTCGGTTTGCTCCCTCGTGGAGCCATCAGAATATTTTTCAAGAGATCCCTGATCTCAGTGTAGGTGAGATGGAGTTACTAGTCCTATCGGAGACGGACGATAACACGTAGGTTCCGTGTTCAATTTGAGCACGTAAAAGAACCATTGGCAGTTCAAAATCAAGATCAGGCTGAAAAGCCACTGTCGGGCAAAATTCATAGAAAAGATTTAAAATAAAATTCCTGCAAAATATCTTCACCATCTTCAAAATTACATCAGGAACCCTCGCCGATGCTACGGAGTACTGCACTACAGCTGAGATCTTCCTGTGTACGAAAGAGATCGAAGCACACATGGTTACTTACCGAAGTGTAATGATGATGGTCATATTAATAAATTAATTATTGCTATTACGAGTAGTATTGTGATCTTTGGGTTTTTTTATAGCATTTCAAGTACATACTGTTTTAGTTGTTTCAGTTTTTGACATATGTATATTAATCGAGGGTAGACGAGACAGAGGAAGACAGAGAGAAAATGTTGGATAGCCTGACTTCATGGCACGGTAGAGCGTCAACATCTGAGTTGAAAGCAAACACCAACGACAGAGATTTGTGAAGATCCATGATCGCCTACGCCAGCCGGCACGGCACCTGATGATGATGATATAAATAATGTCAGAAAATATTTGTTCTAAAAGAACATGACATTTACTGATGATCTGTCTATGTTTGACAGAATGTTACACGCCGTACTGACCAGGCAGCTGTGTCTACCTTATTCTGTGAGACGTCATGTTGATTGATGTCGACGACTCTAGGCCTGGAATGAGCGGGAATATAAATTTAAGTAACGTATCTACGATGTATACGAATATTTTGAAGTATTTTGACCCCAATGTGTACTCCAGCAAACATGAACTCAAGGTCTCAACTACAACATCAACAATATCAGCATGCATGCTACCTGGAGTGGTGACGAGAGCCGAGAAGATAAAGGAGAGACAGAAAACGAGATGAAGAAATGGTGTGTGAGATAGTAGAAAAGAAAGCGATATATGAATTAAATTAACTGCTTAATTAGTGAGAAGTGAAAAAAAATTTGCAAACTTAATTGCTTAATTAGTGAGAAGTGAAAAAAAATGTGCAAACTTAATTGCTTAATTAGTGAGAAGTGAAGAAATATTTGCAAACTTAATTGCTTAATTAGTGAGATTCAAGGAAATATGTGCAAATTTTACTGCTAAATTAGTGAGAAGTAAGGAAATATTTGCAAATTTAACCACTAAATTAGGGAGAAACTACTAAATATTCGTAAATTTAACTAATAAAATGTTGTTTGTTTGCTTTTTACTAAGAGCTCCTCGTGATCCCAATGGATCGCATTGGATCCCAACAGTTTCCCTCCATTTTTCGACCTTTGGTCATTTTCTTTATGGTTTCCTTCAGTTTCCCAAGAAGTCGCTGTCTTTAGGTCTGTTTTGGGTGGCAATTTTTGTTTTCTGTTTTCCTTGCTGGTTCCACTCAAGTGTTTGTCTAGTGATACTCGAAGGTGTCTTCCAAAGGGTATGCTAGAACCACCACCATTTTCTCCTCCTGACCTGAATCAACATGGGCTACTGCAGTGTTCCTGTCTACATGTCCGTGTTTCTTCTTTTGTCAGCACACTGTTACCGGTTGTTAACCCAGTATCGTAGTTTTATGTATTTGTCTTGCGCTTTTCTGCTTTTGTCAGTACACTGTTACCGGGTTGTTAACCCAGTATCGTGGTTTTATGTATTTGTCTTGCGCTTTTCTGCTTTTGTCAGTACACTGTTACCGGGTTGTTAACCCAGTATCGTGGTTTTATGTATTTGTCTTGTTATGTTATATTCTTCAAATGTATAACGTCTCACAGTCTAGGAAATTATCAACTGTCATAACGTCTCACAGTCTAGGAAATTATCAACTGTCATAACGTCTCACAGTCTAGGAAATTATCAACCGTCGTAACGTCTCAGTCGAAATTATCAACTGCATACTTATCGCGTATTTGAGCTTTGTTTTCACGCTCTATCGTATCTCACTCTATCATTGGCATATTTTTTTTCTTCCAAATATCTCAAGACGTGACAGTAGCACTAATAACATATGGGGCGCTGCCCAAACAGACTTCAGGAATTCGTGAAAACGAATCCTTGCTGTAAACACGAAGAAACACAATATATGAAATCTGCGAGCACACTGGGATGACGAATGTACAGACGAGAAGACAGGAATGTCTCAGAGCTGACGTTTTGAGCGCCAAAGTTACGAGCAGTGCTCTCGTCTTCGGTGAAACTTGAGCAGACGATCGACTTGTCAACGAGTGCATCAAGATGCCAACATCGTGATAGAGATAGACGCTTACTGTACCTCGCTCTGGTGTGTGAGTGAGATGTGACTGAGCTATAGAGATAGACTCTTACTGTACCTCATTCTGGTGTGTGAGTGAGATGTGACTGAGCTATCTTCGTCATATTGGCTTATCATATCTCGCGCTTTCTTAAGTCTTTTAATCAATTATCAATCTTGTTTTTCAGAATATGATTATAAACTAATGAACTGTTTTATAAATATTTACGTGTTTTATAAAGACTTCTGTGTTTTATAAATAACTCAGTGTTTTATAAAGACTTCACCACCGTCAAAGTATTCTATTGAATCGTTCAGAAAATAATGGCATATCCTTTATATGAATTAGCCATCAACGACAGTAAACGAGTCGTCGATTTTCTAGGCTCCACTTATACGTTCAGTAGTTTGCCATTGCTTTCTGAACGTTGAGGTGTATTTTTTATCGCTCGTAAAAATTTAAGAGAACTATTTTGCTTACAAACTTTCCCGTCGCAGTGTTTGAACCGGGAACGCTTGGGTTGTGATCGAACTCCCTAACGCTTAAGCTACAAACGCTCACAATCTTTCAGAACTGATGACATAAAAAGATAAAGGGACCCTTTCTGTACCACGTGTCATATAGGGTAATACGATGTTAGACCCGTATTTTTCATTGAACGTCGGCACACGATGGGTGATGTGGTCAACACTGCACCTCTCTCGACCGTACTGTTTTCATCCATTGAAAAATAAAGTTCACACTATGTTAATGAGAATTGTTTAAGCAGGTCTTCACGCAAAAATCAGTCAGAAGCGCCATATGAGGTGCCCTGACTACGTCTGAATTCATAGCACAAGAAGAAGTATTGTTTGCATTTATATATAAATATATGAACAAATGAAAATCCTGGCATATCCTTTACAGGATGTAGCTATCAGCTACAGTAAACGAGTTGTTGATTTTCTAGGAACCACTTATACGTTCAGTAGTTTGTCATTGCTTTCTGAAAGTGAGGTCTATTTTTACCTTTTGTAAAAGTCCCACGGAAACGAATTTGCTTCCAAACTTGCCCCCCTTGGGATTTGAACCGGTAAGCTTGGTTTATATCGAGCTCACTACCACTTTCGCTACAGACGCTCACATATAAACTGGTGATATATATTCTCTACCAATTAATTAATAAAGGATAAGTGTAGCTGGGGTCAAGGAGGCAAACCGTTCCTTAATAAACAATAAGGCAGTGAGTGATGACAAAATTACTGCAGAAATACTCAAAGTTGCTGATGATACAACTATTAGCCAGGTGCAAGAACTATTTAATAAAGTATGGGAAGAAGAAACTGTCCCAGATCAATGGAAAAATGGAATAATTGTTAAGATCCAAAAAAAGGTGATCTCAAAGATTGCAACAACTGGAGAGGGATCATCCTTTTATCATTAATGACCAAGACTTTCTGCAAAATCATTCTTAATAGAATCAAAGGAGCAGTGGACGCAACCCTGAGAGAAGAACAAGCTGGTTTTAGACCTGGGAGAAGCTGCTTAGACCAAATAATTACCCTACGACTAATTTTGGAGTAACATATTGAGAAGCAACAACCACTCATACTAAATTTCATCGATTTTAAAAAGCCTTTGATAGTCTACACAGAATCTCTCTGTGGAATATTCTGAGATGCTATGGAATACCAGATAAAATAATAAACATTATTAAGAGCCTCTATGATAGTTCACAGTGTGCAGTTCGCACTGATGGTGGACACGGCGACTGGTTTATGGTTGAAACCGGAGTAAAGCAAGGCTGTATTCTATCTCCGCTATTGTTTGGAGTGTCCGTTGACTGTATGATGCGAAAATGTTGCAGGGGCGAAACTGGCATCGATTGGTAGAAAATAGTCAACTAGAAGATTTGAATTTTGCAGACGATATTGCCTTGTTAAGTAGAAACAACCAAGATATGCAAAGAAAAAAGACAACTTGTCATCTATGGCATCAAAAGTTGGACTGCAGATAAACTATGAAAAAAACAAATATTTTGAAGACGCCCATGGCAAGTAATGCAGATATCACACTGGAATCTCAAATGATAAAAATAACAGAGCAGTTCACCTATTTAGGTAGGAATTTTGATTGCACAGGAAATGTTAAAAGAAATTATGATACGAATTGGCAAAGCAACATTATATTTTTAAAGTCTAAATAAAATATGGAACTGCAAGTTATATAGTATTAAAACTAAATTACGAATTTTCAATTCAAATGTTGTATCAATATTAACATATGCCAGCGAGAGTTGGAAAATGACTAAAGATATAGAAAGCAAGTTGAATGCATTTGAAAATAGATGTCTGCGAAAAATAATGAATATAAAATGGAATGAATTCAGGAGAGGGGATGAAATCAGAGAAATGTCTGGTCAACCACTAGTGGCCAACTGTTATAAGAAAGAGAAGATGGAGATATGTTGGACACACCTTAAGGGTAAAATGATCAACGAATATCAAAGCAGGCATTGAAGTGGGATGTAAAGGGTTCAAGAAAGAGAGGACGACCTAGGGAGACCCTGAAACTAACTTTGCTGAGAGAGGCAAGAAATATCGGTCTCAGTTCCATGGAGGAGATTGATCGAGTTGCCCAGGATAGAGCTGTATGGAGAAATTACTTGCAGGCCCTATGTAACGTATAACAGTACGAGAGGAATTATTATTATTATTATAATGTATATATATATATAAAACAACAACATGCTTCAAATTCTGATATAATCAGATATAAGAGAAGAATGACGCCATTGAAATATGACATTTTAAATCACTGTGACGTATCACAGTGACCGCACTATCACTCTTGGATAGGACTCCAGCGGGGGACAACCTTGCGGTCAACATCGTGTAAAGGTCAAGTGGTAGTCGTCTTATCTAATTCTAATGCACTATACTCTCTCCTTAAATATCTTACACAATAGAAAACAAGTGTGCTGTTTCATTTGAGGTCACCAAATATGTCGAGATGTACATGGTACCTAAACATGCACATTAGACCAATATCTTCACCTCCTAGCACAGTAGACATGATAATCATGAAAGTCATGATCGAACTAAATGTTCACCAAAGCCACCAAGAAAAATGAACAATGTAAGTGGAAAGAAAATAATAGGAGGTGGATAAATAACACTTTGTTAGCAGATTGATTGTAGCATCATCAATGTACTTCGATGAGTAACCATGTGTGCTCCAATCTCTTTCTTACACAGAAAGATCTCAGTGGAAATGCATGAACTCTGCATCATAAAATGTCTGTAATATTTTTTTGAATGGTGATTTTGTCAGTATTTTACATTTATGTTTCATTAATGTTACCCAAGTATTTTACTTGAATGTTGCATTAATGTTACCCAAGTATTTTACTTGAATGTTGCATTAATGTTACCCAAGTATTTTACTTGAATGTTGCATTAATGTTATCCAAGTATTTTACTTGAATGTTGCATTAATGTTACCCAAGTATTTTACTTGAATGTTGCATTAATGTTACCCAAGTATTTTACTTGAATGTTGCATTAATGTTATCCAAGTATTTTACTTGAATGTTGCATTAATGTTATCCAAGTATTTTACTTGAATGTTGCATTAATGTTACCCAAGTATTTTACTTGAATGTTTCATTAATGTTACCCAAGTATTTTACTTGAATGTTGCATTAATGTTATCCAAGTATTTTACTTGAATGTTGCATTAATGTTACCCAAGTATTTTACTTGAATGTTGCATTAATGTTATCCAAGTATTTTACTTGAATGTTGCATTAATGTTACCCAAGTATTTTACTTGAATGTTGCATTAATGTTACCCAAGTATTTTACTTGAATGTTGCATTAATGTTACCCAAGTATTTTACTTGAATGTTGCATTAATGTTATCCAAGTATTTTACTTGAATGTTGCATTAATGTTACCCAAGTATTTTACTTGAATGTTGCATTAATGTTATCCAAGTATTTTACTTGAATGTTGCATTAATGTTACCCAAGTATTTTACTTGAATGTTGCATTAATGTTACCCAAGTATTTTACTTGAATGTTGCATTAATGTTATCCAAGTATTTTACTTGAATGTTGCATTAATGTTACCCAAGTATTTTACTTGAATGTTGCATTAATGTTACCCAAGTATTTTACTTGAATGTTGCATTAATGTTACCCAAGTATTTTACTTGAATGTTGCATTAATGTTATCCAAGTATTTTACTTGAATGTTTCATTAATGTTACCCAAGTATTTTACTTGAATGTTGCATTAATGTTATCCAAGTATTTTACTTGAATGTTGCATTAATGTTACCCAAGTATTTTACTTGAATGTTGCATTAATGTTACCCAAGTATTTTACTTGAATGTTGCATTAATGTTATCCAAGTATTTTACTTGAATGTTGCATTAATGTTACCCAAGTATTTTACTTGAATGTTGCATTAATGTTACCCAAGTATTTTACTTGAATGTTGCATTAATGTTACCCAAGTATTTTACTTGAATGTTGCATTAATGTTATCCAAGTATTTTACTTGAATGTTGCATTAATGTTATCCAAGTATTTTACTTGAATGTTGCATTAATGTTACCCAAGTATTTTACTTGAATGTTCATTAAGTTACCCAAGTATTTTACTTCGAATGTTGTCATTAAGTTACCCAAGTATTTTACTTGAATGTTGCATTAATGTTACCCAAGTATTTTACTTGAATGTTGCATTAATGTTATCAAGTATATCTCTTGAATTTGCATAATTTTCAATGTTTTTACTGTCAAGTTGCAGATATGTTATCCCTTTTCTGAAGGATTATGTTACCGCATTTATTGAATGTTCATGTACCCAAAGTAACTGCTATCCAATATTTTAATCGTTGCAAATCCAGCACGAATTTCAAATGTATCACATTTTTCATATTTACTTCGGACATGTCATGAAGGAAAAGAGGAGAGGGTTTAGGAAACACATTGCCTAACATAACGTGCGTAAAGTCGATGAGGTCAGGTCCGAAGAGACAGAATTGGGAAGAATAGCCAGAGAAAAGAAAATCATTTTGGACAGTATAGATGACACTTCATGTCAACAATAGAGAAATGTAACATCTGGAGCCGGGTTTATAGCAAACAACAAAGATAGAGATTTGTGGAGATCCATGATCGCCTACGCCAGCCGGCACGGCACCTGATGATGATGATGACCACCATCTTGAAACACAGAAAATTGTTGACGTTCCTAACAGTTACACTTTTCAATGTTGAGACAACATCTGATCAAACCTGATGAAATTATTTTCTACAAACTGATAGCAGTAATGTCAGATTCTATGATATTATATTGTGTTGATTAAGCTGTGAGATGACAGCGGTGTTGAAATCTCTAGCACATGTCCGTCCCCGGGAGTAATTATGTAATCAGTTAGGCCTCATGTTTAATCAAGGAGTCATGTCTTTACTAGTCAAGCGTTGATGTTTAAATGATGTTTGCATTAGTTATAGAAAAGATTGCTTTCCGCGTGTCTTAAGTTAAGAGGACTACCCTTCATGTGAAATGTGTCTTCAGTTAAGAGCACTACCCTTCATGTGAAATGTGTCTTAAGTTAAGAGGACTACTCTTCATGTGAAATGTGTCTTAAGTTAAGAGGACTAGCATTAATGACAAATGTGTCTTAAGTTAAGAGGACTACTCTTCATGTTAAATGTGTCTTAAGGTCAGAGGACTACCCTTCATGTGAAATGTGTCTTAAGTTAGAGGCCTACCCTTCATGTGAAATGTGTCTTAAGTTAAGAGCACTACCCTTCATGTGAAATGTGTCTTAAGTTAAGAGGACTACTCTTCATGTGAAATGTGTCTTAAGTTAAGAGGACTAGCATTAATGTGAAATGTGTCTTAAGTTAAGAGGACTAGCATTAATGTGAAATGTGTCTTAAGTTAAGAGGACTAGCCTTAATGTGAAATGTGTCTTAAGTTAAGAGGACTAGCATTAATGTGAAATGTGTCTTAAGTTAAGAGGACTAGCCTTCATGTGAAATGTGTCTTAAGTTAAGAGGACTAGCCTTCATGTGAAATGTGTCTTAAGTTAAGAGGACTAGCCTTCATGTGAAATGTGTCTTAAGTTAAGAGGACTAGCCTTCATGTGAAATGAGCTGCTTCTTACTCAACAGCTCTTATATAATTTATTTTGCTGTCTATGGCGTCTGAATATTAGTATTTTTTCACTCAGTTTATGGGGCCGCAGGCGTAATAATGTAAGGATATACAGTGGCGCCAGGGTCAGTGAGCTGGCACTTATCAAGATCCTACCACACCTCCAAGTTGTGGCTCTGGTAACAGACTCATGTCTGGCTAAGCGGGTAGGGATCGTAGGAGAGCTACTTGAAATTGGTAGAAGGGTAGGTGCATACATGTCTGATATCTGATATGAGATCTGATCGCAATATAGATGACTAGAATCTTAGCACATGCACCTACATGTCTCTCCTGTCCAATAATGAGTCAAAGATGATTTGTCATACAAATCAGACGACCGTGTGGTTATCGGGGTCCAAATTCGGGATAAATAATAGAACCACTAATATCTACCACATGCCATATAGAACGAAAGTGGAAGTTTGTCGTGAGATTAGCTACTCCATCCAGTCAAAAAACACTCAGCTATAAAACGAAACCCAGTATAGACAGTGAGGAGCTTGCAAGGTCTTGGTTGAGGTCCTATGTCTCCTTTGGAGCGAAGGGTAGAAGAAGAAGAATACTCAGTATATACTGAATACATTCGTAATGTTATTCTATTAACAAGCAAGTTATTGAAGTGTTATGTTATATTAATGTTATGTTATGCGATCGACGTCTCTACGTGTCACATTGTGATAGATCTGTATTCTTTAGCAGTCTTATAAGGAGTCTCTACTAAGTGAAATGTACATAACGCAAATTGTGAAATTAATCATGACAATTCAAGAGAAAAGTAAAACAAAATCTACATTTATATTCCAACTGAAATATGTTTAAATAATACAGTAACCTACATCAGGTTGTTGAGATCTTCAAATAGATTATCATACACTAACACTGGTTACAACTGTATCTTTCTTATCTGTTTGTCCTGCACTGAAGAGTTTTATAAAAAGTGTTGAGAAAACATTTTATCAGTACAACAGACACACTCGTCATACGTTTCTTCTCATCCTTCTTATTTAGAACTAGATTTCAGTTTATTTACTATTCCATGTTTGTATTTGTTTTCTTGATGAAGCCCTATGGTCTAAACGTTGAGTGTTATCATTTTTTTTATTTAATATTTGTTTTCCCTTTCTTATATAATACTGTAAATATCTTGTCCACGTCGAAAATGCCGTCTACCCCAGTATTACCTCAGCCTCCCAAGATTTTCTCAAGATCGAATCTGACCGTTCTGACTACATCAGATCTGTAGGATTCCAAACATCGTTAAGTTTCCGTCTTCAGCGTGTTGACAAGATGGTATAGCTGTATGTTGTGGTGAACAGTGTCTGTATATCATGACTTGTTCTTTCCTGTTGAACTGGTAAAATCGTGTGTTTGTCTTGGTATTCCTGATGTTATTTCCTACTTCGTTTATATTTTTGTGACAAACCTTTTTTTGCCTTCTTATAGTTTACGTTGATATCATATTGTGGTAGTTTTGCCCAATTTTTGACCAAACTAACCACTTTACCATTCTCGTGTATGTTGCAATAAGATATGATATTGTAGTTCTATTTAAAACACTTGACATAGATTATATAGTTCTTTTCTTAAGGCGGTGTTCAGCATTTCTCCTGTCTCATTAGTTGCGCAACTACAGATAGTGAATCATTGAAAAAACTCAAATTTGCCTATTTGCGCTTCCTTTCTCTCATTAAGGTATCAGCTGCCGTTTTTAAGATATCTGCTGCTGCTCTAAATTTGCTAGAGAATTTAATTTTGTGATACTTGTAATGTTTTCTGTATATTTCTTAATGTATCGTCATCAATGCATGTTTGGAACTTGGTTTGATGACATGCAGTTTCTGAATACTTGTCATGTTTTGGATACCTGTACATGTTTTCTAACTGTCATGTTTCTGATACTCATGTTCTTCTAGTCTTTCTCATCGTCATCAAATAGCGTGTCTTCACTTGGTTCAAAACATTCAATCTTATCAGTTCTTTCATTATTCACGTAACAAGGAATTTATATTTCAGAAGTCAAGACACGGTGCGATGTCTCTAGGTCATATTATGATGGAACATGATTCTGGTAAAAAATACAAGGATATTCTCTAATTATTCGATACAAGGTATAATATGAATGTCAACGACTGAGCTGAGAAGATAATTATGGACGGAGCAGTTCTGGAAGAAGAAGAGAGGAATTTACGATGGCTTGATGTCATGACAGCCAAGATTCAGGAAAAGGATCCAAAAAGCTACATGATGATGATGATTGCATTTTTGTTGATTCATTTAAGTATATGCGTGTTCAAATTCTGTAGGATCGTGTTTCTCTATAAATTTCCACGCTATGGCTATTCTTTGTAGTTCGGTCTGAGTGTTCTTTCTCTCAATACCAGGAATGCTCTCTGTCATGTCAGGAAGGTGCTGCTTTTTCCTGTTTGGAATTTGTTGTATACTGTGTGGATGGGTTTTATAGCTGATGTTCATGTAGTAGTGTTGTTATCTTCTTCTCTCATATTTCTTTTCATTGTTTCTTCAAAGTTTATACCTTTCAGACGTTCTATTCCAAAACCATTTATTCTCTGGTACATCGGGTGATCTGTCAGTTTTCTGAATTTTTCAGATTGTTTTGCAGTCTTCTTGTCTCTCCTAACTTTCATTGGCTGAAGGTATGTGATTTGTTTTCTCATTCTCTGATAGACGTTTTCATTTCGCCTGTTACCATTCTCATTGTTATGTTTTGTAGCCTTTATTGTTTTAAAAATTAACTTTTCTCCCATGCTACACCACACACTACGCCTGTGGTATTCCTCCTCCGGTATATTACCATCTTAGTACATTCTTATTTATTTCCCAAGCTGAGCCTGCTAGTTTTTTCATGATCTTGTATATTCAATGTCTTGTTTGCATTCAGCTTTTCTCTATTTGTGGTTTCCATATAAGGTTTATTTCAGAGCTTACATATAGATAATTATACTTGTCTTACAGTCGCAGATTGTTTCCATTGATTAATTTTAGATTATGTGGTTTTTTTTAGAATTAGAACATTGTATTTATTAGTTTCTCTTCATGTATTTTCATTACCAATTCATTGGCTCACTCTGTGAGTTATAACATAGCTTGCTGGAACCTGCTGTTTGCAATGACGATATTTTCTTAAGAAGTTAACAAAGCAAGGTCATCTTTATTTGAAGAGCTTGCTGGTTGTGATCTAAAGAACCGCTTTTCTACATCGTTAGACGATATTCAACGTTAAAAGAAGTCATCTTATTTGAAAGCTTGCTGGTGACTAGAACGCTTCTCTGTTGACGATATCACATAAAAAGTTTGTGTCAATGTGTTTAGCAGTTGTATTTTTCCAGACGTCATAAATATGTGTCTACTGTTTATTTGTTTACCATAGTCACTGGCTTCAGTAGGACTCGTAGGACTACTTACTTTGTTACACATATTCTTGAAGCTATCTATGAATATGTGTGCATGTATAGTACATGTGTATATTTGTGCGTATGTGTCCAGTTGTTTCTTCTCATTTACAATAACAAGAACAGTAATAGCCTATGACTGTGCAAGCACTATTCAAATCTGACCTGATTTCCTCTGTTGTTTAGTCCACGATGTTTGAAAAAACATGACAAAGTGAAGGGATTTTTTGGTTTTTATTTTTAGATTTAGCTGATTTGGTCGGAAAAACGCTCTTCTGCAGGACTAAGCCATGAGAGCTGAGAGAAATCAGGTTTGTGGTTTAAATTCTGTGTTTGATATTGGGGTTATTTCGGAGGCTCTAAATATTTGTTTAATATCTATTTACCAACAACAATATGAAAATATCAGCGGTGTAGAAAGAAAGTTGAATGCATTGGAAAATAGATGTAATTGAAAAATATTTTTTTTTAAATACAAATAGGACAAATTCAATAGAGTTGATGAAATCCAAGAAAAATGTATGGTCAAACACTAACTGTTATAATAAAAAGAAGAGGAGAAATGTTGGGATCTCTATGAGAAGAAATGACAAAGAATCACAAAAGAAAGGAGAAATTTGGGATCTCTCTGAGAAAAATGATCAAAGAATCACAAAAGAAGATGGAGAAATGTTGGGATCTCTCTGAGAATGAATAATCACAGAATAATCAAAAGAAGACGGAGAAATGTTTGGGATCTCTATGAGAACAAATGATCAAAGAATCACAAAAAGAAGACGGAGAAATGTTGGGATCTCTCTGAGAAGAAATGATCAAAGAATCACAAAAAGAAGATCGAGAAAGTGGATTGAGAAGAAATGAACATGAATCACAAAAGAAGACTTGGAATGGGAGCAAATCTTTGAGAAGACAAGCATCAAGAAACAAAAAATGAAGAAAGTGGAATTCTAAGAAAATGACAAAAGAATTAAAGAGCAGATGAGAAAGTTGGGAATCTCTGAGAAGAAATGATACGAAGAATAAAAAGAAGATGGAAAAATTTGATCCTAGAGAATTATCTGATCCAAGAATCACAAAAGAAGATAAGAAATGTTGGGACTCGAGAAGAAATGATCAAGAATTCCAAAATGAAGGAAATTTTGATCTTAGAGAGAATGATCAAAGAATCCACTAAAAGGAAGCATGGAGAAATGTTGGGATCTTTTGGAAGAAATGATGAGATCAGCAAAGAAGATGGGAATTGTTGGATTCTCAACATTGAAATTGATCAATATCGAAGAGAAGAAGTTAAGAAATGTTGATCTTCTGATTATAAATGATACAGAATTCACAAAAAGCACTGAGAAACTGTTGGACTTCTCTGAAAGATAATGATCAAAGAATCACAATAGAAGATGGAAATTTTGGGATATCTTCTGAAAGAAATGTCAAAGAATCAAAAAAAGATGGAGAATTTGGAATCTCAAGAAAAATGATCAAAGAATCTCAAAGAAGATGGAGAAATGTAGTGACTCATGAGAAGAATGGTATTCACAGAATGCAAAAAATAGTCGAGAAATGTTGGATTTCAAAGAAATGAGCCATGATCACAAAAGAAGATGAAGAATGTTGGTCTTCTGGAAGAAATGATAAAAACTTGCCTTTTAAATTGCTTATTTGAAATGTTGATCTGCTGAGAAGAAATGATCACAGAATCACAAAAGAGATGGAAATGTTGGACTCTCTGAGAAGAAATGATCAAAGAATCACAAAGAAGACGAGAAATGTTGGGATTTCTCTGAGAAGAAATGATCAAAGAATCACAAAAAGAAGACGGAGAAATGTTGGGATCTCTCTCAGAAGAAATGATCACAGAATCACAAAAAGAAGACGGAGAAATGTTGGGATCTCTGATAATGAATAATCACATAATCACAAAAGAAGATGGAGAAATGTTGGGATCTCTCTGAGAAGAAATGATCAAAGAATCACAAAAAGAAGATGGAGAAATGTTGGGATCTCTATGAGAAGAAATGATCAAAGAATCACAAAAAGAAGATGGAGAAATGTTGGGATCTCTATGAGAAGAAATGATCAAAGAATCACAAAAAGAAGATGGAGAAATGTTGGGATCTCTATGAGAAGAAATGATCAAAGAATCACAAAAAGAAGATGGAGAAATGTTGGGATCTCTATGAGAAGAAATGATCAAAGAATCACAAAAAGAAGATGAAGAAATGTTGGGATTTCTCTGAGAAGAAATGATCAAAGAATCACAAAAAGAAGACGGAGAAATGTTGGGATCTCTCTGAGAAGAAATGATCAAAGAATCACAAAAAGAAGATGGAGAAATGTTGGGATCTCTATGAGAAGAAATGATCAAAGAATCACAAAAAGAAGATGGAGAAATGTTGGGATCTCTCTGAGAAGAAATGATCAAAGAATCACAAAAAGAAGATGGAGAAATGTTGGGATCTCTATGAGAAGAAATGATCAAAGAATCACAAAAAGAAGATGAAGAAATGTTGGGATTTCTCTGAGAAGAAATGATCAAAGAATCACAAAAAGAAGACGGAGAAATGTTGGGATCTCTCTGAGAAGAAATGATCAAAGAATCACAAAAAGAAGATGAAGAAATGTTGGGATCTCTCTGAGAAGAAATGATCACAGAATCACAAAAAGAAGATGGAGAAATGTTGGGATCTCTCTGATAATGAATAATCACATAATCACAAAAAGAAGATGGAGAAATGTTGGGATCTCTATGAGAAGAAATGATCAAAGAATCACAAAAAGAAGACGGAGAAATGTTGGGATCTCTATGAGAAGAAATGATCAAAGAATCACAAAAAGAAGATGGAGAAATGTTGGGATCTCTCTGAGAAGAAATGATCAAAGAATCACAAAAAGAAGATGGAGAAATGTTGGGATCTCTCTGAGAAGAAATGATCAAAGAATCACAAAAAGAAGATGAAGAAATGTTGGGATCTCTATGAGAAGAAATGATCAAAGAATCACAAAAAGAAGATGGAGAAATGTTGGGATCTCTCTGAGAAGAAATGATCAAAGAATCACAAAAAGAAGATGGAGAAATGTTGGGATCTCTCTGAGAAGAAATGATCAAAGAATCACAAAAAGAAGACGGAGAAATGTTGGGATCTCTCTGAGAATAAATGATCACAGAATCACAAAAAGAAGACGGAGAAATGTTGGGATCTCTGAGAAGAGATGATCAAAGAATCACAAAAAGAAGATGGAGAAATGTTGGGATCTCTCTGAGAAGAAATGATCAAAGAATCACAAAAAGAAGATGGAGAAATGTTGGGATCTCTCTGAGAAGAAATGATCAAAGAATCACAAAAAGAAGATGGAGAAATGTTGGGATCTCTCTGAGAAGAAATGATCAAAGAATCACAAAGCAATCATTGAAGTGGGAGACAAAGCAGACATTGAAGTGGGAGACAAAGCAGACATTGAAGTGGGAGACAAACGCTTCGAGTAAGACAAGACGCCCTAGAGAAACCCTGAAACTAATTTTAATGAAAGATGAGAAATATCTGGACAAATTCCATAAAAAAGATTGAATGAGCTGCCCAGGATAGAACGATGAAATGCCTTGAAAGGCCTTAAGTAACGTAAAAGAGAATGAGAGAAATACAATACACATCGTTAATCGTATTCTTTTCTACCACCATTTACGTGTTTATAGAAGTTGGGAGGGTGGGGGATATAGTAATCTTGTGTGTGCTTTTCTAATACACTTTGTAAGCTGTTATTCATTTTCTTAAGGTTTGATGTCGTTACTCCATCTTTTGCGTTGTCTTCTTCTTGATCTGTACGCGTTATACTTTTTCTGTGCGGCTCTCTGTGGTAGGCTATACGAGGGCATTCTTGTCAGGTGTCCAAACCATTTAATCTGTTGTTCTTTTATGAATTGCATGACTGGTTTCACATCCAGTCTTCTTCTGATTTCTTCATTTCGAATTTTGTCTCTTATTGTCCCACCTGCAGCTCTTCTAAGGCACCTCATCTCTGTCGTTATGATTCTTCGCTCATTAGCTGAGCTGCTGTTATTGGCACGTTAATGACATTCTGAAACTGATATTCTCATTTGTAATTAAACTGCAAAAATAACATTTTATAATTGCAAAAATAACATATTATAATAGCTTCGTCTAATGTCTTTCAATTACTTGACAGTGAGACTCAAGGTCAGCGAGATTGGGGTATTCATCCAAAAGGCAATGAATTATCCCCGACCCAATATTTGATGTCAATGCAATCACTGCCTATTGATTCCTCACGTGACATCAGTTAGCCTTCTTCTGTGCTTAGGTCAAATTGACATCTTGCCTTTTTATAATTGCTTTTATTTTCTGAATGATAGATATGGCTTGAAATGCTATTAGCGACGATACGTTAGGACCGTTCATTATTTGATACAGCAACAGCTTCATGCATATACAACATAAGCAACAATGATCTTAATGGCGAAAATAACGTTTACATTATAATAATAATAATTCCTTTCGTACTGTTATACGTTACATAGGACGCAAAGTAATTTCTCCATACCGCTCTAACCTGGGCAACTCGCTCGATCTCCTCCATGGAACTGAGACCGATATTTCTTGCCTCTCTCAGCAAAGTTAGTTTCAGGGTCTCCTTAAATCGTCCTCTCTTTCTTGAACCCTTTGCATCCCACTTAAAAGCCTGCTTTGATATTCGTTGATCATTTCTTCTCAAGGTGTGTCCAACATATCTCCATCTTCTCTTTCTATAACAGTTGTCACTAGTGGTTGACCAGACATGTCTCTGATTTCATTACTTCTCCTGAATTCGTTCCATTTTATATTCATTATTTTTCGCAGACATCTATTTTCAAATGCATTCAACTTGCTTTCTATATCTTTAGTCATTTTCCAACTCTCGCTGGCATATGTCAGGATTGATACAACATTTGAATTGAAAATTCGTAATTTAGTTTTAATACTATATAACTTGCAGTTCCATATTTTATTTAGACTTTTAAAAGCTGATGTTGCTTTGAAAATTCGTATCATAATTTCTTTTTTAATATTTCCTGTGCAATCAAAATTGCTACCTAAATAGGTGAACTGCTCTGTTATTTTTATCATTTTAGATTCCAGTGTGATATCTGCATTACTTGCCATAGGTGTCGTCATTATATTTGTTTTTTCATAGCTTATCTGCAGTCCAACTTTTGATGCTATAGATGACAAGTTGTCCGTTTTTCTTTGCATATCTTGGTTGTTTCTACTTAACAAGGCAATATCATCTGCAAAATTCAAATCTTGTAGTTGACTATTTTCTACCCAATCGATGCCAGTTTCGCCCCTGCAACATTTTCGCATCACCCAGTCAATGGACACTCCAAACAATAGCGGAAAAGAATGCAGCCTTGTTTACTCCGGTTTAAAACCATAAACCAATCGCTGTGTCAATATGTTTACATTGTGTCAATGTTAAATTCTAAATAGGCCCTGATGTAGGCCCTAAGGAGGCTACCCTAGTAAATAAAAAGCAGCGCAGAAATCGGATGTGCTGGCCTACTTATAGCGCATAGTTGGCACAATGTGCAATCGCTCTTAGGCTCAGATCACATACAAATCACACAGAGTGGTTAACAAGTGGTCGATATGGAAAGTTCGAAGAAGAAGAAGAAGAATTCTACATTATTTTTATTTTGTTATCTTGTTCACCCGCTAAAAATTTAGACGTAGTCTAAATATGCGTCTCTGATTGATTTTCTCGTGAAGGCATGCTTTCCTTATTATAAGTGTCCCTTGTCATTCAGGCGATCCTACTCCGACTTCAGAGGTACATGTAATTTAGATCTCTAAGTAAAGTATCACGCCCGAGTGGTTACCAAGGCCCAAAATTGTGGTGTAAAGAATAGAACCACTGTTACCTGCCAAGCATATCGTAAGAGCCGACTAATGAGGTTGTGCGTGGGGCTAGCTGCCCCACCCAGTAAAAAATCACTAGATAGCTACAGAAACCACAACCATGATAATTCATAGCTCGTCACCCAAGGAAGAAGAAGGACTCCGCAAGAAGGGACTCATGAAGCGACCCCGTGAAATAGCACATGGAGACGGGAGTTGCAGATGGAATGCAAGACAATGGGAAGAGATCTGGACAAGATCTGGAGATATGGCTTGGTTCCTCTCCGCAGAAATGGCACGCCACCTGCCGAGAGTATACCGCCAACTCCATAGCTCCATCAACAATCCTAGGGTCTCTGGAAAAAACTGCACTCGTGAACAGAACGGGGCGGTCCGCATTCGAACCCACGACCTTTGACTCATAAGGCAAAGGACTTAACCACTAAGCCACATAGACCCCCTTGTTGAAGGGTATGCATACTGATGATCTCTGTAGTTGGCAGGTTAAACACATTCTTCCCCTCAAACATCCAGTACTACAGTTCTACACCGTGCAGTTATTAATGTTTGCTTATTAGTTATGTTACACAAAGAATTGAGTAACTAGATTGTTTATTGATTATCTATCCCGGACAAGAGTCAGAGCTATACTGCTATAGCACCAAGAAAGGAGGCTTATGTGTGCTACTCAATGATACAGTAATCAATGTAGGGTACACTGTTCCCATATTCCTACACAATATTATAGCCAGTACTTCCACTTTCATGCTACTTGTTAACTTCCACTTTCATGCTACTTGTTAACTTTCACTTTCATGCTACTTGTTAACTTTCACTTTCATGCTACTTGTTAACTTCCACTTTCTTGCTATTTGTTAACTTCCACTTTCATGCTACTTGTTAACTTCCACTTTCATGCTACTTGTTAACTTCCACTTTCTTGCTACTTGTTAACTTCCACTTTCATGCTACTTGTTAACTTCCACTTTCATGCTACTTGTTAACTTCCACTTTCATGCTACTTGTTAACTTTCACTTTCATGCTACTTGTTAACTTCCACTTTCATGCTACTTGTTAACTTCCACTTTCATGCTACTTGTTAACTTCCACTTTCATGCTACTTGTTAACTTCCACTTTCATGCTCCTTGTTGTCATACTAATCGTCTTCCTTGAACTTTCTGCCATATGACCTTGAAGTTAAGGCCCAGTCTGATACTTTTCGTGTCGACACCGATCCATTGTATAACTCATCAAGTCGACCTTCATTCAGTTTCAGTTAGTCATTTAACGTCTGCATCCAACGTCTGCATCCAACGTCTGCATCCAACGTCTACAAGATCTCTCAGAAACATTGTCGAATTTCATGAAGGGTGAAAGGGTATTCCGTATATTAAAACGAGCATTCATTCTTCCATATGGTCGATATTTGTGAGTCCGCATACCAGCTAAACATCGTCTGAAGCACGACCCACCATGAACACGACTCTCCATGAAGCACGACCCACCATGAAGCACGACCCACCATGAAGCGACCCACCATGAAGCACGACCCACCATGAAGCACGACCCACCATGAAGCACGACCCACCATGAAGCACGACCCACCATGAAGCACGACCCACCATGAAGCACCACCGAGCGCCACCATGAAGCACGACCCACCATGACAGCACGACCATTAAAGCGACCCTACCATGGCCGACCATGTAGCTCGTGCACAAGCGCTCACAGCCAGACTGATGCTAGACTGAAGGATTTATCTAATCCACAGTAACGTAAGTTTCGGCATTTGTTTGGGGAGACTGAGCACCTATATGTCTGCCCGGAGTACTATGACGACAAATAACCAATAACCTTCTCGCGCAACGTTTGATTCTCAGATCATCCTCGCACAACGTTTGATCAAGTTTTCCTCGTTTATTCTTCGATTCCCAAGTCCCCCTCGATCAACGTATGACTCCTATTTCCTTATCATACAACTTTTGAATCAGACGTTCTCGAATAACAACATCTGATTCCCGAATCGTAGTGTTCTACAGTTAGAAACCACACAATAAAAAGAAACAATTGTTACTGAAACTGACAAGATCTCAATAAGGGAGCAGACTGAATGATCTATTTATGAAGAGAACAACCCAATAAATAACTTTGAAGATTTAGTAGTAATAGAAAATATTGTTTTTGAGTGTAGAAGCGAGATAATGCGAAAACCTTCGGACTGTATGTGCATTCAGTGCATAAAGGCACGAGCTGCACTCTTAAAGTTTGCAAACACACTCAGAACGTGAATCATAATTCCCTGTAGAGAGTCACAGAGATAGAGAAAGGAGGGAGAGAGTTGTTCAGAAGCGGTGTCATTTTCTATCGATCTGTCATTCCCTAAAGCTCGCAGTGGTCAAACTGAAAAGCTAATTTTAAGGAACGAGTAATCTGTTCCAAAAACTAAAGCATGTCTGCTCTAAACGTTTCGGCAAGCAAGCTCCTCTGCAACCCCAGGTTCAGTTGTACCGTACTCGGTTCGAATTGAGGACAAGAATGCACAAGGTCAAGACGGTTATAAATTGACAGTATTCGTCTCATTAATGTGTAGAATCTGCTGGCAATTTTAGAAAACAACATGGATGGTTTCTGGTCTTAGATTAACTGATAATATTACTATTAACTAATGTATCTTGTCTTTGACGTGGAGCTACGGTTCTCGTCTCGTGCTCTAAAAACGATTAGGTTCGAGTATCGTGTGGACCGATGGGACTATTTTCCAGTGATCTCTGGTCTCAGTGTAGATGAAAAATAGTTCCTAGTCCTTTCTGATCCTATTCATTTACATTTGTAGAATTTTCAAAGTTAGAAAATTATTTAAACGTTTCAACTATCGTTACTGACTGTAATACCTCTTTTAAAAGAGATGTAGAACATGTAGAACATGAAGGACATGAGTCTATGTAATTTAATGACTGCATGACTCTTGCAGTCGTCACGAAACTGATCATTTTTGTCTTTACGCCCCCGGCAGAAAACAACTCATTGTCATTACCAGAAGTTGAACCGGAGTTCTCCCGAATGGGAGCCCGCGCCCTAATATATTCGACCGAATGCTCCAATATCTTCATCTCAATTGTTTAAAAACAGCACTTCATGAAATAGAGCAACTTTGCAATCGCGTAGTGAAGATTTTTTCTGGTTCCTATTCTTGATATGGTAGGTTTATTACGTATTAGCTTCTTACTAGATGGAGATTATTGATATGGTAGGTTTATTACATATTAGCTTCTTACTAGATGGAGATTATTGATATGGTAGGTTTATTACATATTAGCTTCTTACTAGATGGAGATTATTGATATGGTAGGTTTATTACATATTAGCTTCTTACTAGATGGAGATTATTGACACAAAATCATTTGATTGGCCTATACTAGCTGAAATTTATGTCAATTGTCATGTCAATTTGATCTATTCTTGCCCCATTCTCCTATTAGTGGCTGGTACCATTCTAATAGCACGCGAGGTGGTATTCTGTCCCCAGACAGTTAACAGAGACACATCTTCAGAAATTGGTCTCCCACGTCTCAAGAACGACAATTGAATATAATTGTCATCTTTCTATCAGCAGAGTTATCCTCGTTATTTCATCATCTCTAATATTTCCTATCTTTAAGACAAATTGTTCATGTTTATAGAATAGTTATATTTATCACGGTAACTACCGTTCATCGTGTACACACAGACATATACACACAGACATGTACACACAGACATGTACACACAGACATATGCACACAGACATGTACATACAGACATGTACATACAGACATGTACACACAGACATATACACACAGACATGTACATACAGACATGTACACACAGACATGTACATACAGACATGTACACACAGACATATACACGCAGACATATACACACAGACATATACACACAAACATATACACACAGATATATACACACAGACATATACACACAGACATATACACACAGACATATACACACAGACATATACACACAGACATATACACATATGCATGTACACACAGACATATACACAGAGGCATATACATACAGACATATACACACAGACATATACATACAGACATGTACACACAGACATATGCATACATACATGCACATACATGCAGATACACGCAGACATATGCATACATACATGCAGATACACGCAGACATATACATACATACATGCAGATACACGCAGACATATACATACAGACATATACACACAGACATATGCATACATACATGCAGATACACGCAGACATATACATACAGACATATACACACAGACATATGCATACATACATGCACATACATGTAGATACACGCAGACATATACATACATACATGCAGATACACACAGACATATACATACATACATGCAGATACACACAGACATATACATACATACATGCAGATACACGCAGACATATACATACATACATGCAGATACACACAGACATATACATACATACATGCAGATACACGCAGACATATACACACATACATGCAGATACACGCAGACATATACACACATACATGCAGATACATACAGACATATACATACATACATACATGCAGATACATACAGACATATACATACATACATACATGCAGATACATACAGACATATACATACATACATACATGCAGATACATACAGACATATACATACATACATGTACATACATGCAGATACACGCAAAGAGAGAAGAACAAAGAAATATTGATTGATTTAGTTATTGATTGATTTACTGATTGGTAGGACAATCATCATCATTGCACTGTGGGGAATAACAATGTTGGCTTCGATCTCTTTCTTACATAAAGAGATCTCAACAGCATTGTAGGAACACTGTAGCAGTACCAACGAGAGCATTGGATATAATTTGCAAGCAGGTGAATATTTCAGCAGAAATATTTATTGTAATCTTTCTAATGAATTTTGCTCGAACAGAGAATTTGTAGTCTAGTATTAGCAATGATATTAAAGAGAATTTGTAGTCTAGTATTACCGATGATATTAAAGAGAGTTGGCTATTAAAGAGCATATAAACAAGGAAAATTCAATATTTCTGACACATCAAACGACATGAGTACCTAGAGAAAATAGTTTTGGAGGGAATGGTGCCTGCAAGAAGAATTGGAGGAAGACCTAGAAGACGATGGGTGCACGATGTCATCTGAGAATGACTGCTGCTGATGCCGGCCAACTTGCATAGAACAGAGAGTTTTTCAAGACTGCTGCTAACGCCGGCCAACTTGCATAGAACAAAGAGTTTTTCAGGACTGCTGTCATGGGAGCCAAATTCCGGAAGGGACAAGCTACTTGATGATGATGATGATGATGACTACCGATGTTCAACTGCCAAGCATTCATTTATGTGTTCAACTGCCAAGCGTTCATTTATGTGTTCAACTGACAAGCGTTCATTTATGTGTTCAACTTTAAAACATGACTTACGTTTTAACGTATATCTACGATATGACTAGAAACTGGATCTCTCCAACGTTGAGATCTGATATTCTACAGACGAGAACTTTTGGAGCGAGAGACGAACACCTTGCCTCCTTGCTACAGATACTATCTCTCTCTCTCTCTCTCTATATATATATATATATATATATATATATATACATGAAAATCGTGGCATATCCTTTTACACGACGTAGCCATTAACAATAGTAAACGAGTCATCGATATTCTAGGCACCACTTATACGTTCAGTAGTTTGTCATTGCTTTCTGAACGGTGAGGTCTATTTTTAGTTTGTAAAAGTCCAAGATATATTTTTAGAGGGAGAGAGAGGGAAGAGAGGAAAGAGAGAGTGGAAGAGGGAGAGCGAGAGAGAGATGGACCGAGAAAAAACAAATGAGAAAGTGGTTCTTCATTAAACTATGGTTTATTAAACGTACTTAATTGTCTTGTGTTAGATAAAGTAAACTAGCGAGCTGATTTATTAGATAAAATATACTATTCAATGACGTGATGAAGATTTACTAGTTCGCTGTTAGATATCAATATATATATGTAGAGATGACGTCACATTGTATCATATCAGTGTCAACAAGAGATATATTAGGAACATTTTCAAACAAATATGATGTCAACTGGGGAGATTGTGGGATAGACGAAATATCAACTGGGGAGATTGTGGGGTAGACGAAATATCAACTGGGGAGATTGTGGGGTAGACGAAATATCAACTGGCGAGATTGTGGGGTAGACGAAATATCAACTGGCGAGATTGTGGGGTAGACGAAATATCAACTGGCGAGATTGTGGGGTAGACGAAATATCAACTGGCGAGATTGTGGGGTAGACGAAACATCAACTGGCGAGATTGTGGGGTAGACGAAATATCAACTGGCGAGATTGTGGGGTAGACGAAATATCAACTGGCGAGATTGTGGGGTAGACGAAACATCAACTGGCGAGATTGTGGGGTAGACGAAACATAAACTGGCGAGATTGTGGGGTAGACGAAACATCAACTGGCGAGATTGTGGGGTAGACGAAATATCAACTGGGGAGATTGTGGGGTAGACGAAATATCAACTGGGGAGATTGTGGGGTAGATGAAATATCAACTGGGGAGATTGTGGGGTAGATGAAATATCAACTGGCGAGATTGTGGGGTAGACGAAATATCAACTGGCGAGATTTTACAGTAAACAATATATTAAATGGAAACATAGTAGAGCATTCGAGACGAAGGGTCTTAGAGCAGTCGAGATGTAAGTTAGAGAGATATTAGAGTATCAGAGATGTAAGATAGAGAGATTTCAGAGTATCAGAGATGTAAGATAGAGAGATATTAGAGTATCAGAGATGTAAGATAGAGAGATATTAGAGTATCAGAGATGTAAGATAGAGAGATCAGAGTAGTAGAGATGTAAGATAGAGAGATATTAGAGTATCAGAGATGTAAGATAGAGAGATATTAGAGTATCAGAGATGTAAGATAGAGAGATCAGAGTAGTAGAGATGTAAGATAGAGAGATATCAGAGTATCAGAGATGTAAGATAGAGAGATATTAGAGTATCAGAGATGTAAGATGGAGAGATGTAAGATTAAGAGATGTAAGATGGAGAGATATCAGAGTAGTCGAGATGTAATATAGAGAGATGTAATATAGAGAGATGTAAGATAGAGAGATGTAAGATGGAGAGATGTATGATAAAGAGATGTAAGATGGAGAGATATCAGAGTAGTCGAGATGTAAGATAGAGAGATGTAAGATAGAGAGATGTAAGATGGAGAGATGTAAGATGGAGAGATGTAAGATGGAGAGATGTAAGATGGAGAGATATCAGAGTAGTCGAGATGTAAGATTAAGAGATGTAAGATAGAGAGATGCAAGATTAAGAGATGCAAGATTGAGAGATGTAAGATGGAGAGATATCAGAGTAGTCGAGATGTAAGATAGAGAGATGCAAGATTGAGAGATGTAAGTTGGAGAGATGTAAGATAGAGAGTTGTTAGGGAAAACAAGATGGAGAAATGTTGCAGCAGGCGAGAAGTCAAACAAGAAGATTTCAGAGTAGTCGACAGTTCAAAGGTCATTATAAGAACACACAAAATGCTTCATATGATGATAATCAGAACATATAGCATATATAGTATAGAGTATATAGGATATTAGATTGGTAAATATCTGAGTATATAGCATATTAGATTGGTAAATATCTGAGTATATAGCATATTAGATTGGTAAATATCAGAACAGATAGCATATTAGATTGGTAAATATCAGAGTAGATAGCATATTAGATTGGTAAATATCTGAGTATATAGCATATTACATTGGTAAATATCAGAGCAGATAGCATATTAGATTGGTAAATATCAGAGTAGATAAAGTGCTAAAATCTGAAAATAAGATCTAAAAGATTCCTTATAAATGTCAAGAAAGTTTCAGGACAGATTATAAATCAGATCTTAAATGAAAAGTTTCCAGGACAGATTATAAATCAGATCTTAAATGAAAAGTTTCCAGGACAGATTATAAATCAGATCTTAAATGAAAAGTTTCCAGGACAGATTATAAATCAGATCTTAAATGAAAAGTTTCCAGGACAGATTATAAATCAGATCTTAAATGAAAAGTTTCCAGGACAGATTATAAATCAGATCTTAAATGAAAAGTTTCCAGGACAGATTATAAATCAGATCTTAAATGAAAAGTTTCCAGGACAGATTATAAATCAGATGCAAAGATTATTTCGTAGCAGATTTCATATCGAAGATTATGGGATGTTAAAAGTTGGGTATAGCACAAGCAAGAAATAAAAAGTAGGTACTTGCGTCAGATATACAAAATAAAATACTCAATATAATATGCAATTTCACATTTGGTTTTTTTAAAAACTTGAATTATTACCCTTTTCACATTACACGATGGAACAAAATATCAAAGAAACACAAGGAAGCTATTCATAATAAAATATAATTTGTTATCGCTCAAACACACGATTTTTCTCCTTAATACACACTCATACTCAGTCAACATTATCAAGGGTTTGTCTGAATCTCATTTCTATTTCCACTAATTCTGAAAACAGTGCGTGCCTTGTTCACTTTTTTCCAATTGTTTTTCTATGCAAATTTTGACTAGGAAAACAGTTACCCCAAGAGTGATCGAAGTAGGACATTTTTTCTACTATTCACACGGATTTATGCCCCGACAACTCAAGAGTATCTCACGGAAATTAAGAACGTGAAATAGTTATCAACTTGTAAATATAACATGGTATTCTAAATAAGGTGAGTCCTCATGTTCAAGGATGAAAGAATAATGATGGTCTCGACATTTTGTTATCTGTGTCAAACCTGGACTTTGACATCAAACGACAGATGAAAACTAGTCACGACAGAGATGAAAACTAGTCCGACAGAGATATCAATTGTCACGACAGAGATGAAAACAGTCACGCAGAGATGAAAACCTAATCACGGATCAGAACTGAAAACTAGATTTCACGGAAATGAAAACTGAAATAGATCAATTGAAAATACATGGTTTTCGACAATGAAGTAGTCCTCATTTCAAGAGAAGAAAATGAGGTCACGACATGTATTGTGCAAACCTAGCATAACGACAGATGAAAACTAGTCACGACAGAAGATAAAACTAGTCACGACAGAGATAAAAACTAGCTACGACAAAATGAAAACTAGTACGACAGATGAAAACAAGTCACGACAGATGAAAACTAGTCACGACAGAAATGAAAACAAGCTACGACATAGATGAAAACTAGCTACGACAGATGAAAACTAGTCACGACAGAGATGAAAACTAGTCTACGAAGATGAAAACTAGTCACGACAGAGATAAAACTAGTCACGAAAGAGATAAAAAACTAGTTACGACAGAGATGAAAACTAGTCACGACAGAGTGAAAACAAGTCACGACAGATGAAAACTAGTCACGACAGAGATGAAAACTAGTCACGACAGAGATGAAAACTAGTCACGACAGAGATGAAAACTAGTCACGACAGAGATGAAAACTAGTCACGACAGAGATGAAAACAAGTCACGACAGATGAAAACTAGTCACGACAGAGATGAAAACTAGTCACGACAGAGATGAAAACTAGTCACGACAGAGATAAAGTGTCTACCTTAAACGTAGAGATTATCAATAAAAGACTGGTTTGTGAAAACTTCTAAAAGCATGCGTTTCTCACGAGACAAATTTATGGTTGTAAATTATGGAGCACAACACATGGATTATTCCTTCCTTCCTTTCGTTGGCTTGAAATATTGTCTATATATTCAATGTTGTCTCTTGTATCCTTCCTTCCTTTCGTTGGCTTGAAATATTGTCTATATATTCAATGTTGTCTCTTGTATCCTTCCTTCCTTTCGTTGGCTTGAAATATTGTCTATATATTCAATGTTGTCTCTTGTATCCTTCCTTCCTTTCGTTGGCTTGAAATATTGTCTATATATTCAATGTTGTCTCTTGTATGAACTTCACTGTCTTTTGTAGCTCACACAGAGGTCCGTGTGGTTTTTTGGATTATTAAACATGTATTATATATAAAATAGACAAATAAACAAGTTTTAGGAAAACTAGGCAAGAAGAAACAATTATTAAGAGAAATAAAATTCAGACAAGTAAAGTATTTTGGGCACATAAAAAGACATGACACCATGATAAAACCTTTACTAGAGGGGAAAGTTGAGGGGGAAGAGCAAGAGGAAGACCGAGAGATAAGTGGAAGGGAAACTAAGAAATGGACAGGTTACAGTCTGGCAGTGTGCAACGCCAAGGCGAAAGACAGAGGATGCTGGAGATTCATTGCAGCCAACCTTCGATGTGGAGACGGCACCTGATGATGATGATTATATATAAATATCAAATCGTTTGAAACAAAGTGCTGCAGAAAAATTATTAGAACACCAGGGACAAAAAGAAAGAAAGCAAATGTAGACATGCTACAAAACCTGAATATCGAGGAACATTGACTCATAAACAATATCATGTCTCGGAAACGAGCATATTTTTACCCCACTAAATGAGTGAGTTAGAGAGAGAGCAATAATGAGGAGCATGTTTACTGGAAGACGACGCATCAGGGCATTAAAGAAACATGTAACTTAACGATGAACATTTTAGGTTGGCCTGTTGTTTTGTCAGTGGACGTTATTTTACTTTTATTTAATTCATAAAACGATTTTAATCTTTACAGTGTTTTACTAGACAAGATTAGATGTTCCAATCCTTTGACACTATCTGAAAGGACAACTGTGTCACATGTGTATCTTAGATCTCGAGTTATAGGTCCACCAATTGTAAACGACTCAAAAACGTTTGTGGTATTGATCATACTTGCACTTCTTATGATATTTTGCGCATATGTGTTCAATAGGTATGGGTGAAGAATGCAACTTATATCTTTCCTTTCTAGCATATGTGTTCAATAGGTATGGGTGAAGAATGCAACTTTGTCTTTCTTAATTGTGCAGCTTAAACCATTCTGATGTTTCTGCGGCATCACATCTCAAGACCCTAGCTTGGCTACACATACCTACCTGGGCATGTTAAAGTGCGTGCAGACGAACGTGCTGACTGACTTACAAGTAATGCCCATACTAAAACTGACAGAAGTATGGAGAGAGATGATGTTATTAATGCAGTGCGCACTCAGTTATTGAATATGGATAAGTCACGGAAACTGTAACGATTGCGAGAATTAGAAATTAAGTTTGAATATGCCAGACAGTGTCGTCTTCGTATTAGATAGAGAAAATATAATAATCAACTTCTCATACACAACATGGTGAGCATATTGACTTTGGGATGGCTGCTGCAGTGAAGGACGGAGCACACACGGGAATACATAATGTGCCATGAAGTCTGTGTACTTCGATCATAATATAACATTCAAATGCTCTTACCTAACTGTTTGAACAAACTTGCTGTTATTATATTATGTTTCAATCAGTTGTGGATGAAATGTAATAAAACCAATATGTCTCTTGTTGTTCCTCAATTTCATATTGATTCGTTCACTTCTGAACTGAAATATAAATCAGAACAGAATTGCATCTGTGTACTTCTGAACTGAAATATAAATCAGAACAGAATTGCATCTGTGTACTTCTGAACTAGTCTCTAAAAAAATCATCATTACAGGTACGACAAGTGCCGGCTGGCGTAGACGATCATGGATCTCCACAACTCTCTGTCTATGATGTTTGCTGTTATCTCAGATGTTGACGCTCTTCCGTGCTATTAAGTTCTAACAAATTACTACAACTTAATTCTCTTTTTTGAAATTGTTATATTTATTTATATTGAACATGGTGAATATTCTTCTTGTTTAATGTTACTTTTCCTGCATCTGTATAATTTGTGTTCATTTATTGTACACATTTCTCAATATCTTGTCAGTTAGAAAAAAATCACCTAGCCTCGTACATGAGGTACAAACAATTTACAAGTCAGAGGTCATTATATGAACATTGTTTGTTTTGTTAGCTGGGGAAGAGGGGGAGGTTAATCTTGTATTAGGCCAAAACATGCTCCGTTCACCCTAAGACGGGTGTCTTTTCTTGATTATATCAGCACTTAGTTGCATGTCCATTGTTCCGCACTGAGTCAAGTACAGAGGTTGTCTGTGCAGTGCGCAAATGTTTACTTGCTTCTTCAGCATTGACCAAGTGTTCAATTCATTATTGCTACTGTTTGTTTTATTACAGTTAAACGCATGATTTCTCATATTGCTACTCTTTGTTTTATTACAGTTAAACGCATGATTTCTCATATTGCTACTCTTTGTTTTATTACAGTTAAACGCATGATTTCTCATTTTGCTACTCTTTGTTTTATTACAGTTAAACGCATGATTTCTTTTTTTTTTACTGATCCAGAAGCACTTGAGCTTTCAGCTCTTACTCGGTGCGATGGCCATCGTAACCCTTCGGTTCAGTGCCACGAACACCGTAAATCTGGAGAACCTGTGGCTTTTCTGCCAGCCCGCGGAATTGAACCCGCACTCACAGGAGCTTGTCACCCGTCGTTCCACGCGCTACAAACACGCTGGGCAGACGGGCTAAACGCATAATTAAAGACGTATTTGATTCTGAAAGCAAATTGAGATTTCAAGTAAACATATACATTAATAAATGGACAGTAACTGCATACCATAAGTGTTGTTCTGTGAGCTTTCCGAATGGAGAAGGCACCAGATCACTGCTCAAATATAAAGAAGTCTGCAAGGCATCATTTACTATCGGTCCCATCAAATGGGATAAACTATCTGATGACCGAGCTATGTGCAAAACAACATTACACAAAGATGCAGAATATTTTAAAAAGAGACTTAGGGATGAGTTGGAAGGTAAAAGAGACAAGCGCAAATGTGTGTGACAGTTGTCATATAAAAACACTTGCCACATGACCATCTGTAAAGACGAAGAATGTCATATACATTAAATAGTACAAACTAATAACACATGTATCTACGTTGCTATGGAAACAAGACATGGTTGATGCCATTATATAAAGTTGAATGAGCAAGAGCTTCTTACATTACCGATTATACAATGAAAGTATATTCTTCATAGAGTCCATTACTTTGTGTGTGAGTTCTAAGTCAGAATCGATAGTCATTAACTGGGATTGTCCCATGAGGCTTATATGAAGTAGGTATAACGAGAACTTGTCTTTGGCTTAATAGAACTAAGATGATAGCAAATCAATAAATCTTCTCACAGATACAACGTTCCATTTCATCATTTGCAAAATGGCACAACGTGTGACAGAGGTTATATATATATATATATATATATATATATATATGTGTGTGTGTGTATGTGTGTGTGTGTATGTTTGTGTATGTGTGTGTGTGTGTTACAGAGAGAATATTATTAAAACATTAATATATATCAACAACATATGCAAACCTACAGCAGCACACTAACAGACTTCAGTTAACGTGTAATGAATACAATATGAAAATAAACATCGACAACACCAAAGTTATGACATTCGCTAGTGACGGAAAAACTACCAACATTTCCATCACCAAACATCAGTTAAAGCATAATAAAGACTTGACATACCTAGGAAGCATATGTTCAGCAATAGAAGAATATCTAACGAAATCCAACATAGATCTAATAAAACATAACAAGTCACAGGACAAATAGCACCAATTTTAAAATGCAAACATGTCATCATCAGCACTAAAAGAGCAATGTTCATCACACTCTTTCTTCCAAGATTATGCTATCAGTGCCAAACCTGACATAAAACAAGAGAAGACAACTAGTCACGATATAGGTGAAGTGTTTACGCAGGCTGCTGTGAGTATCAAGAAAAGACTGGTTTAGAAAAGAAGACATCAGGAAAATAGTGGGTACAACATCAGTACTAAACTTCATGAAGAAACAACAAATTAAATGGTTCGGCCATGTAATCAGATTACCAACAGCCTCAAAGAGCAATGTTGCACCGATACAGTGGACACAACGCAAAAGACATTCCATGCAAAGGCTAGACGTCAGAAGTAACAGAGACAGGGAAGGATACTATTTATGAAGCGCGCACACAAATATTCTAGAAATCTCTTCTTATCCTGAGGCTGTGAGGCTCTTTTTATCCTGAGGCTGTGAGACAAAACATGGTTATATAATATCAGATGTGTTGAAACGTTGCAGTTTGATTGTGTTCTGTGTTGTTAATTTGCTGGAAGAAAAACAACTGTCCGAACAACCAGCACACAGAACAGACGTTAGAGGAAATACATGATCACCTACACCAGCCGGTATGACATACAATCACGATAGGTATATTAAAAATACCATGGGCGTTTGTAGCTTAAGCGGTAGTGAGCTTAATCACAACCCAAGCGTACCTAGTTCAAACTCCGTGGCAGGAGTTTGGAAGCAAATTCGTTTCCGTGGGATTTTTACAAAAGGTAAAATAGACCTCACCGTTCAGAAAGCAATGACAAACTACTGAACGTATGAGTGGTGTCTAAAAAAATCGACGACTCGTTTACTGTTGTTGATTGCTAAGTCCCCTGTAAATGATATGCTACGAGATTAATAAATATTGATATCATCAAAATTGTATCTTTAAATGTCAAATATCTTTAAATGTCATATATCTTTAAATGTCATATATCTTAAAATGTCAAATATCTTTAAATGTCATATATCTTTAAATGTCATATATCTTTAAATGTCATATATTGTTTTTAATTACATTGGTCATTTATTTCTCAACATTTTGGTATCATCATCATCAAATAGCTTGTCCTGAGCAGAACTTTGCCACCCCAAATGTCCTCTGGAACTTCTCTCTCTCTCTCATAGGCCAGATGTCCTACCTCGGTATTTTGGTATATAACTCTTTAATAAAATAAACTACGGAATATAAGTAGGTTTAACGTCAATGAGAATCTGTTCTACCAGCTAGCTCCATTGTTAAAGCACCCACAAATTTCACTGACAGCTAAACAGATGATCAACATCATTTTCATATCTACTTTGTGTTACCAGAGCCAAACATGGACAATGAGCAAAGCGCAGTACACACAATAACTACATGTGAAATGCGGTGCCTGCAAAAAGTTAACAACAACAACATAAAAGACAGAGACACCAACATCAGCATAAGAAAGGGAAAGTTTTTGGCACCCAGAACCTTGCTTGAATTACATTGAGAAACAGTCACCAACATCAGCATAAGAAAGAAAGTTGGCACAGAACCTTGCTTGAATTACATTGAGAAACAGTCACCAACATCAGCATAAGAAAGAAAGTTGGCACAGAACCTTGCTTGAATTACATTGAGAAACAGTCACCGACATCAGCATAAGAAAGAAAGTTGGCACAGAACCTTGCTTGAATTACATTGAAACAGTCACCAACATAGCATAAAAGTTGGAGAAACCTTGCTTGAATTACATTGAGAAACAAAGAATGAAGTGGTCACATGATGATAAACCTGCTTACAGTTACATGAGAAACAGAAGCAGTGAGACACTGGCAACAACCAGTAGCAGGTCCCTGACGATACATGCAAACCCGAGCAGGTACGACACTGGCAACAACGTAGCACTGTGACGACACTGGGCAACAACCCAGTAGCATGTGACGACACTCAACAACCCAGAGCAGTGTGACGACACTGGGCAACAACCCAGAGCAGTGTGACGACACTGGGCAACAACCCAGTAGCAGTGTGACGACACTGGGCAACAACCCAGTAGCAGTGTGACGACACTGGGCAACAACCCAGTAGCAGTGTGACGACACTGGGCAACAACCCGTAGCAGTGTGACGACACTGGGCAACAACCCGTAGCAGTGTGACGACACTGGGCAACAACCCAGTAGCAGTGTGACGACACTGGGCAACAACCCGTAGCAGTGTGACGACACTGGGCAACAACCCGGTAGCAGTGTGACGAACAGAATAGGCAACAACCCAAGTAGCAGTGCGACACTAGTGCAACTGAAAGGATTAGTGCTAGATCATTAGAACTGTCGTCAAAATTAAATGCACATCTTTCTTCTTCAGTTTCATATATCAGTTTTGTAAAGGTTCGGCTTCTGTTCTACCAGGTTATAGCTGATAACAACAACGGCATAATGATTGATCTGACTGTCGTATGTCCGTATTCATGTATTTGCTTGTAATGCTCATTTATCTCACTGTCTGCGCCGCAGCTGACAAAGTGTCTACAGAAGACATAGTTATTTGTACTACGAATACAATTCACATGAGCTTCTTAATTTATATTTCTTATATATATATATATATATACAAGATCATGTAATTCTGTTATATATATATGAACATTGATCTTACGTATAATTAAACAACTAAAATAAGTATGGAATGTAACTGATATGAAAACAAAGATCAGAATACTAAGAGCATGCATAATCCCAATGGCTAGGTAGGAGTGTGAAACTTAAACATTTAACAATGCAGTAGAAATACATATATGTGCTTTAAAACATAAGTGTTATAGAATAATCCTCCATATATCTTGGACAGAGAAGATAACCAATAGATTTATCCAGAAAGAACTCAAAATCTAAGAAAATTGGCTGATGCTAGAAAATAAGAATGAGAAACTTGAAGTATTTTGGACATATAAAGAGACACAAATTGTTAGAGAATACCATCATTGAAGGAGGCATTCAAGCACAAAGGAGAAGAGGAAGACCACGGAGAAGATGGATTTAGGATGTAACTGATGGCTTGAGCATAACGACTGCAGGGTCGGGACATCTGGCCTATGAGAGAGCTTGAGCATAACGACTGCAGGGTCGGGACATCTGGCCTATGAGAGAGAGAAATTACAAAAAACTATTAGAGTGGCAAAGTTCTGCTCAAAACAAGCTATTGATGATGATAGTGATATGAAACATTCTGACGTTCCAAGTTTGATAAATATTCCTGCAATTTCACTGGTTCTAATCCCAACATATAATAATAATAGCCGTCCATCGCAAGCGATGATGACAACAATCTCAGACGTGTACTGTTGCACCTCTCTGGTGTGTGCGGAGGTGACTGTAGAGTCCAATCCTAGAACAGAATCCCCGACCACAGGTGGGGCATACATGATCAAGGTTAGACATGTGCGTGTTGTGTGCTCTGTCTTTTCGCGCTGCTCGTTTTCTCTGTGACTCAACAATACGATGATTCTCAGCTATTCGGGTTCCTCTTTGTTGTTACAGCGCCACATTTGGCGATCTTGCGCAAGGGATTCCCAGCACGTATTGTCTATATCGAAGCATTTCAGAGACACTTTAAGAGTGTCTTTAAAGCGTTTTTCTGTCCACCAGCTAAACGTCTGCCCCTTCAAGCTCGCCATACATCAACTGTTTTGGGATGCGTTTATCAGGCATTCGAGCAACGTGACCGACCCATCTCAGTTGGGCCTTCTGCAACAGGGTGTTGACGCTTGGGATCTTTGCTCTTGTGAGGACTTCGCTGTCTGGAATTTTGTCCTGCCAGTTTATTTTTAGTATTCTGCGTAGACAGCTTGTGTGGAAATGGTTTAATTTTCTTGCGTGTCTGCTATACACTGTCCATGTCTCGCTTGCGTACAGCAGCGTGGTTAGCACTATGGCCTGGTAAACTTTCAGCTTTGTGACTATGCTTATCCCCTTCCGTTCCCACACAGTGACACGTAACCTTCCGAACGCAGCACTGGCTTTGGATATCCTATTGTGGACCTCAGAATCTATGTTTGCCGATCTGGATAGGAGGCTGCCAAGATAAGCAAAGTTGTCCGTTGACTGGAGACGCTGGTGTTTAATGTTGATGACTGGATCGTAATACTGTTCTCTAGGGGCGGGCTGGAACATGACCTCTGTTTTTTGGTGTTAATGGTGAGGCCAAACCTATCACAGGCCATTGAGAACTTGTCCATGTAAGTGAAATCCCAACATAAACTACGTATGTCATGTTACTCCGATGCTAGCATTTGGTCAATACTTTGAATTCGTTAAGTATTTTTATGTAGTTGTATCAGTAGAACGACCCGTTGGACTTGGTTTCATCTATCTCTCACACATGCACTAAGCTTTAGTTTCATCTGTCTCTCACACATGCAGCAAGCTTTAGTTTCATCTGTCTCTCACACATGCAGCAAGCTTTAGTTTCATCTGTCTCTCACACATGCAGCAAGCTTTAGTTTCATCTGTCTCTCACACATGCAGCAAGCTTTAGTTTCATCTGTCTCTCACACATGCAGCAAGCTTTAGTTTCATCTGTCTCTCACACATGCAGCAAGCTTTAGTTTCATCTCTCTCACACATGCAGCAAGCTTTAGTTTCATCTGTCTCTCACACATGCAGCAAGCTTTAGTTTCATCTGTCTCTCACACATGCAGCAAGCTTTAGTTTCATCTCTCTCACACATGCAGCAAGCTTTAGTTTCATCTGTCTCTCACACATGCACCAAGCTTTAGTTTCATCTGTCTCTCACACATGCAGCAAGCTTGTTTAATCTGCCTCTCACACATGCACCAAGCTTTAGTTTCATCTCTCTCACACATGCAGCAAGCTTTAGTTTCATCTCTCTCACACATGCAGCAAGCTTTAGTTTCATCTGTCTCTCACACATGCACCAAGCTTTAGTTTCATCTGTCTCTCACACATGTAGCAAGCTTTAGTTTCATCTGTCTCTCACACATGCACCAAGCTTTAGTTTCATCTGTCTCTCACACATGTAGCAAGCTTTAGTTTCATCTGTCTCTCACACATGCAGCAAGCTTTAGTTTCATCTGTCTCTCACACATGCAGCAAGCTTTAGTTTCATCTGTCTCTCACACATGCAGCAAGCTTTAGTTTCATCTGCCTCTCACACATGCACCAAGCTTTAGTTTCATCTGTCTCTCACACATGTAGCAAGCTTTAGTTTCATCTGTCTCTCACACATGCACCAAGCTTTAGTTTCATCTCTCTCACACATGCAGCAAGCTTTAGTTTCATCTGCCTCTCACACATGCAGCAAGTCCTAGTTTAATCTGCCTCTCACACATGTAGCAAGCTTTAGTTTCATCTGCCTCTCACACATGTAGCAAGCTTTAGTTTCATCTGTCTCTCACACATGTAGCAAGCTTTAGTTTAATCTGCCTCTCACACATGCAGCAAGCCCTAGTTTAATCTGCCTCTCACACATGTAGCAAGCTTTAGTTTCATCTGCCTCTCACACATGTACGAAGCTTGTTTCATCTTCCTCTCACACATGCAGCAAGCCCTAGTTTAATCTGTCTCTCACACATGCAGCAAGCTTTAGTTTCATCTGTCTCTCACACATGCACAAGCTTAGTTTCATCTGTCTCTCACCATGCACCAAGCTTTAGTTTCATCTGTCTCTACACATGCAGTGCTTGTTTCATCTCTCTCACACATGCAGCAAGTTTAGTTTCATCTGCTCTCACACATGCAGCAAGCTTTAGTTCATCTGTCCTCAACATGTAGTGTTTAGTTTCATCTGCCTCTCACACTGCAGCAAGTCTAGTTTAATCTGTCTCTCACATGCAGAAGCTTTAGTTTCATCTGTCTCTACACATGTAGCAAGCTTTGTTTCATCTGCCTCACACATGCAGCAAGTCCTAGTTTCATCTGTCTCTCACACATGCACCAAGCTTTAGTTTCATCTGTTCTCACATGCAGCAAGCTTTAGTTTCATCTGTCTCAACATGCAGCAAGCTTTAGTTTCATCTGTCTTCACATGCAGCAAGCTTTAGTTTCATCTGTCTCTCACATGAGCAAGCTTTAGTTTCATCTGTTCTCACACATGCACCAAGCTTTAGTTTCATCTGTCTCTCACACATGCAGCAAGCTTTAGTTTCATCTGCCTCTCACACATGCAGCAAGCTTTAGTTTCATCTGTCTCTCACACATGCACCAAGCTTTAGTTTCATCTGTCTCTCACACATGCACCAAGCTTTAGTTTCATCTGTCTCTCACACATGCAGCAAGCTTTAGTTTCATCTGTCTCTCACACATGCAGCAAGTCCTAGTTTAATCTGTCTCTCACACATGCAGCAAGCTTTAGTTTCATCTGTCTCTCACACATGCAGCAAACTTTAGTTTCATCTGCCTCTCACACATGCAGCAAGCTTTAGTTTCATCTGCTCTCACACATGCAGCAAGCTTTAGTTTCATCTGTCTCTCACACATGCAGCAAACTTTAGTTTCATCTGCCTCCCCACATGCAGCAAGTCCTAGTTAATCTGTCTCTCACACATGCAGCAAACTTTAGTTTCATCTTCCTCTCACACATGCAGCAAGTCCTAGTTTAATCTGTCTCTCACACATGCAGCAAGCTTTAGTTTCATCTGTCTCTCACACATGCACCAAGCTTTAGTTTCATCTGTCTCTCACACATGCAGCAAGCTTTAGTTTCATCTGTCTCTCACACATACACCAAGCTTAGAACGACTAACGATTAAGGGGGGAGAGTTTCTCTTGCTTTTTAGTGTGTATTAAATTTCGAAATTATATATCTTGTTTGTGTTACGAATGTCGATGTGCCATATTGTTGAATACTATCAGTTGATAGCGGGATGAATAGCATCATCGAAAACAAAACTAGTACCACTATTTATAGCACAATGTATATAGCCAATGTGAACACAACCAATCCCACATTTGATACCAGAGCCGATACCTTCAATGTTAACATAACCAATACCACATTTGATACCAGAGCCGATACCTTCAATGTTAACACAACCAATCCCACATTTGATACCTTAGCCGATACCTTTAATGTTAACATAACCAATCCCACATTTGATACCAGAGCCGATACCTTCAATGTTAACACAACCAATCCCACATTTGATACCTTAGCCGATACCTTCAATGTTAACATAACCAATCCCACATTTGATACCAGAGCCGATACCTTTAATGTTAACATAACCAATCCCACATTTGATACCAGAGCCGATACCTTCAATGTTAACACAACCAATCCCACATTTGATACCTTAGCCGATACCTTTAATGTTAACATAACCAATCCCACATTTGATACCAGAGCCGATACCTTCAATGTTAACAAACCAATCCCACATTTGATACCAGAGCCGATACCTTCAATGTTAATATAACCAATCCCACATTTGATACCTTAGCCGATACCTTCAATGTTAACATAACCAATACCACATTTGATACCAGAGCCGATACCTTCAATGTTAACATAACCAATCCCACATTTGATACCATAGCCGATACCTTCAATGTTAACATAACTAATCCCACATTTGATACCACAGCCGATACCTTCAATGTTAACATAACCTTTCTTCTTCTTCGAACGCTCCATATCGACCATGTGTTAACCACTCTGTGTGATTTGTATGTGATCTGAGCCTAAGAGCGACTGTACGTTGTGCCAGGTTGAGCCTACAAAGTAGGCCAGCACATCCGATTTCTGATATGCTTTTTATTTACTAGGTTAGCTTCCCTAGGCCCCTACATCAGTCGCCTCTTACGACATGCCTTGTAGATCGCAGTGGTACTATTCTTTACTTTTCTAGCATGCCCCGTCAACATATTTGACGGTAACACAACCGATACAATCTGTGTTTTAAAAAACATTGATAAATCTATAAAAATCAGTGATAACACCACCGATGCCACCAGTGATAACACCCCCGATACCACCATTGATAACACTACCGATGCCACCATTGATAACACCACTGACAACACCATCGTTACCACCCCTCCCCCTCCCTGACTAAACTACTGTTAGCATCAACGATAACACCAGTGATAACACGAATGACAACGCCACTGTTAACACCACCGATACTACCATTGATAGCACCACCGATACCAAAATTAATAACACCACAGGTACCACAGGCATCACAATTGATAACGCCACTGAGATCACCACTGCTAACCACCCGAGTGGTTACCGGGGCCCAAATTTGGGGTGTAAAGAATAGAACCACTGTTACCTGCCACGCATGTCGTAAGAGGCGACTAAGGAGGTTTGGCTGAAATCGGATGCATGTGTCCTAAACGTGTAGAAGTCTATGCGTTTAGGGGCCTACCAAACCAATGTGCAACGTATACACGTTCTTGGCAAAAGATCAAACATATCACAAAGAGTGATTAAAATTGGTTGTAAAGAACGAACGCAAAGAAGAAGAAGACCACTGCTAACACCACTATTACCACCATTGATAACACTACTGACAACAGCATTGTTTACACCATCTATATCATCATTATTAACACCACCATTGATAACACTACTGACAACAGCATTGCTTACACCATCTGTATCATCATTATTAACACCACCAACACACCATTAATAACATCACCGAAACCGACATTAATAGCACCATAGATCCCACTCACTGATAACATCACTGATATCGATATTAGTAACACCACTAATTGCATTATTAATAAATCACTATTTCATTTATGAAGATCACTAGAATTTCAATCTCTCTATTTCATTTTTAACTTACAATATTGTGTTACTTGACTTATTGCTCTCCTCGAGAAACATAGTGACTCAATATTGTGTTACTTGACTTATTGCTCTCCTCGAGAAACATAGTGACTCAATATTGTGTTACACTCCTATCTATATATCTTATTTCTAACTTGCTCTTACGTATGTCTTCCCAAGCTTTTCATATTTTCATTAAATGTTGAAAACGAACAGACCAGCAAGACAAGAGCGAGCACATTAAATGTTGAAAACGAACAGACCAGCAAGACAAGAGCGAGCACATTAAATGTTGAAAACGAACAGACCAGCAAGACAAGAGCGAGCACATTAAATGATCAACTCGTTTCTTCTTTGTTATGTTTTTTTAAAAGAAAAGAAAATAAAACAGTACTTATTCTCTTGAGTTTCTTTGACCATTTTGAAGAAGAAAACATATAACTCGTATAGTCAGTTTATTATGATAGGAATTAACATAGCAACATTAGCTTTTAAAAGTCTCAATAAAATATGGAACTGCAAGTTATATAGTATTAAAACTAAATTTCAATTCAAATGTTGTATCAATCCTAACATATGCCAGCGAGAGTTGGAAAATGACTAAAGATATAGAAAGCAAGTTGAATGCATTTGAAAATAGATGTCTGCGAAAAATAATGAATATAAAATGGAACGAATTCAGGAGAAGTGATGAAATCAGAGACATGTCTGGTCAACCACTAGTGACAACTGTTATAAGAAAGAGAAGATGGAGATATGTTTGACACACCTTGAGAAGAAATGATCAACGAATATCAAAGCAGGCATTGAAGTGGGATGAAAAGGGTTCAAGAAAGAGAGAACGACCTAATGAGACCCTGAAACAAATTTTGCTGAGAGAGGCAAGAAATATAAGTCTCAGTTCCATGGAGGAGATTGAGCGAGTTGCCCAGGATAGAGCGGTATGGAAAAGTTGCTTGCAGGCCCTATGTAACGCATAACAGTACAAGGAGAATTATTATTATTATTATAATCAGTAACTTCTTTGCAGCTTGGTTGAATGAAACATTGGCCAGACCTGTTCACGATCATGGTACATTTTAGTTGATAAGTCATCATGGACGCCCATACGTTAAGGTAAGGGGGTATGTGATTACCTCATCCCTCCCACAAACATGAAAACTGAAACTGACATATTGATAAGACAGTTTTATGTGAATCTGCTCTTCTTAATTTCAATGAATTAACCCTTTCGTTCTACAGAGTCTATATACTCACTCCCAGTATTTGTCAAAATTATACACCAGTACGCATTGCAATATGAATGTGCCCGGAGATTTTAAAAAAGTTAAAGGATTAAACCAGAGCCAACTATAAACTTATCAAGTTAGAGTTGTCTGTGGTTAAACCAGAGCCAACTATTAACTTATCAAGTTAGAGTTGGCTGTGGTTAAACCAACTAAAATATATGTGTGACCTCCCTTCCCGAATAAATCTATGTTGACGCCCTTGTAAGTCATATCTCTATCCACTTAGTCAGATCTTATTATGATAACACGTTGACCTGACTAACCTGCTGCTTCTTAGTTCTGCTTCCAGAATCTATCAACGGATTCTTCCTATCCAGTCTCTGTTGAAATGGTCAATTTAATCTCATGTATAACCATCTGATGAGCACGGGCTGACATTATTTACATTCCGGTCGGCAATGTTAGTACTTTCGATAACCAGCTCACTAAAATCGCAGAAACTGACAAATATCTCATCCACTATTTCCTGTAACGTTCTCAATGTAATTAAATTATAGTAACAATTGCCTGTTCCGATCCAGCATTCACGTCTTCCAAGACTATCTGAATGTCACGTGGTGCTTTGACTAATGCTTCCTGTAATTTAGTTATATGTTTCCGCTTTAGCAGTATCCTTTATAATGTTTGTAGAAGTGGAACTTGATTCTTAGGGAACTTGATTAAGGACAATGATTCTTTCTCCTTAAAGAGCCGAGGTGACATAGTCGTTAGTATACATGCTTTGTAGGTGTGTGGTCAAAGGATCAAATTCTCAAGGGGAGTGGTAGTTTTTTTTTTCTATCGCGAAGGCTCTGGTGTCAACCCATTTTTAATTTAGATACCAGAAAAACATAAATAAGGGTGGTGGTCTCTGTGACGTGGAGGTTAGGTGCTTGTATCTCGTGCCAAAAGTACAAGGTTCGCTCCCTAGTGGAGCCGTCTGGATATTTTTTTTCCAGAGATCCCTGATCTCAGTGTAGGTTAGATCGAGTTCCTAGTCCTATCGAAGATGGACGATAAAACGTAGGTACTGTGTTCAATTTGAGCACGTAAAAGAACCATTGGCAGTTCAAAATCGAGAAGAGCAGGCTGGAAAGCCGCTACCCTGGCAAAATTCATGATAAAATATCAAAAATAAAATTTCTGAAAAAGTGTATTCTCCATCATCAAAATTACATAGGGAACACTCACCGGTGCTAAGGAGTTTGTGCACTACAGCTGAGATCTGCCTGTGTGAGAATGAGATCGGAGCACACATGGCTACTCACCGAAGTGGGAAGATGATGGACCTATCAATCAATCTCTCTCTCTCTCTCTCTCTCTCTTTGCCTTTTTACCCCGGATTGGGGCACAGGCCCTCAACCAACTCATGCCAAGTCTTCATATCTCTAGCTATCTCCTGCAACTCCCTCCAGTTCTTTTTTATATTGTTGATCTCCGCCTCCAAATCTCGTTTCCATGTATTTCTCGCCCTCCCCTTCTTTCGCTGTCCTGCGGGTTCCAGGCAAGGACCCTTCTTGTTATATTCCCTCCGGTTTTCGCAAAGTGTGTCCTATCCAGCGCCAGCGTTCTTTTTAATCTGTCCGTTCACTGGAATCTGTCTTGTTCTCTCCATAAGTTCCTCATTTGTGACCCTATCATACCATCTTATTCCTCTATTCTGCGCAGACACCAGTTGATGAATGTTTGCAATTTATGCGCTATTGTTTTAGTAGTTCTCCATGTTTCTGACCCATACAGTAGAATCAATCAATCAATTAGAAGTAAAGATGATCGACGAGGTCACATGACCCATAGTGCATCGATGGTCAAATATAAGCACAGATTTAACACAGTATTACTTAATATACCTCATGATATAAAAATGTAATATTGACACCATCATCATCAGGTGCTGTACCGGCTGGCGTAGGAGATAATGGATCTACACAAATCTCTATCCCTCTTATTTGCTATCATCTCAGATGTTGACGTTCTAACGTGCCATGAAGTCAGGCTGTCTAATATTTTATCTCTATGTTTTCCTCTATCACGTCTCCCTTCGATTTTACCGGTTGTCACAATATGTTCTAACAATTCTCTTCTCACCACATGTCGGACAAAATGATGACTGTCTATTTCTTATATTGACAATACGTTTTCTATGTCTTTGTTTTATTTAACACCTTCATATTCGTAGAACTTTTACCTACATTTTACTTTACTCCTATGAAATCAAACCATTTTTTTGTAAAGTCTATGTTTAGTAACCTTTTCCTTTTAACAAGAGAAATTAACGGAATTGACATGTATACAATTATTTCCCTATAGGTTCTTAATTAGTTGAAAGTTAACGGAGACAGCACAATAGTATGACACAGTAAGTTCATGTGATTATTACATGAATACTTACTGTAATTGAGAGCCGCTCTAGCGTAGTTGTTAGTGAACTCGCTTCGCAAGGCTGGTGGTCTGGGTTCAGCTCCGCAATGTGCGTGGAATTTTTTCCGACCGCGACAGCTCTCAGGTCGACCCAGCCTCAACTGGGTACCAGACATGCTCTGGGAAAGTAAAGGCGGCCGGCGTGATGCTGACACATCACCCATCGTGTGCCGATGGTCAATGAAAATACAGGCCTAACACTGTATTGACCTATATACCACAAGATATGAAAGGGTTCCTTTACTTTACTTACTTACTGTAATTAGTTTTCAACACAGTTTCTATGTTACAGAAAACCAATTGATTTTGGAGTTACCCGTTGTACAAGTACAAATAGATGACTCAGGGGAAGAGTGTGTGGAGTGTGTTTAACCAGCGAATCACAGGAACCACCAGTATGCATACTCTTCGATATCTGTTCTGGGTGACTGAGTACTTTGGGTATGCCCGAAGTTCTATAACCAAGAAAACCAGTACAGTAACACTTGAGATAGTCTATACCAGTGATATCCAACCATTGTATATACTGGGGCGCATCTGACTGCTGGTTGTGAAGGTATGGGCGCTGGATGTCGATTGAAATATTACTACTAAAAATAATAATAATAACAATAGTAACATTTATGTAGTTGAGATATCAACGCTTTCTCTGGGAAACATGCAAAGGGTGGGTTTAGGGCGCAGTAGAATGGTTACAAAATTAAACGAGATTGCAAAAGCTCAAAGGTTCATGGGTGTGCGGCGGAAAAAAAAAAGAATAATAGTTTATTTTCTTGAAATCTTATAAACGTTAAAACTGACAGAGTAAAATAGAATGCCACGGGGGTCAAAGGCTCATGAGGTCATGGTGGTAACATGAGCCAGGGTTAGCGAGGAGGCGCGCTAACCAAGACCCTGTCCCCAACCTCCACGCGGTGACCCTGGAAACAGACTCTGGTTCCAGTCTGGCTAAGAGGGGCAGGGATCGGGGAGAACTACTGGTAGTGGTAGCAATGCAAGTACGGAAATGCAATACAGATCCATACTAACAAAATGCACAAATCTCCTGACCGATGTCCAACAAGATATTGCCCAAGTTCCTGAACGTAAAGAAACAGCAACAAAACGTCTCTGACATGGATGAGAGGTACATCCAGTGACGAAACGTGTGCCCACGTAGGGCGAAGCTCGAAGCCCTGAGGAGGGGCAAACATTGCCAGCCCGTCGGCAAGAATAAATAAGACAGGACCGTAACGAATAAAAGTCTACCCTCGTGTTGGTACGAGAGAAGATTGCAGCTGACTTCGCATCGGTAGCCTGGTGCAGATACATGTACTGGGCAAGGTTTGCCGAGCGCAAAAGAACAAGTTGCGTTTTAGTGCATAACGAAACTACCCGCCCTGGGAAAACCGTGCAAGGTACTGTGCGATAAAAATTAACATCCCCGGAGGAACTGAGGTTGGTGATACCTAAAGGAACTGCCAGCCTTGGGGCAACCGGGCAAGGTTCGATTGCAGTCGTAACTAACATCCCCGGAACAACTGGAGCGGGTGATGGTGGCGAGCTCAAAATCCTCAGTTACGCTGATAGTGCCGACTGAAACGACCTTCTACATTGTTTGTACTAGGCCCCATGCCGGTGCCTTTCGAGGTTAATTGCAAATTGCCACGTACCAACGCACATCTAGAAAAGGCTGAGAATGTTCCTTCTCTGGATCAAACTCAAAAATGTACGGTAAAGCAAGGTCGACAATGTACGGATCAGACAGGACAGGAAGTCCGGGTCCGAACATTGGCGAAGGCCGATACTTTACACGGTGTTTTATACGAGTAAGACGCCGTCCGAGGACAAGCTGACAAGCCCCAAGAAATATTTCTCAGTCAGAACGGGCAAAATAGCGTAACTCACTGTCCTGGCGTAGATCACAAAGCCCAAATATACGGCAAAGTTGATCGTAAAGTCGTAGATCCGAGCCGACATAGTCGGCAGAAAGGATCGTACCCTAGGAAAGTTCACCCTAGTAAATCAAAAGCTGGCTGAAAACGGACGGGCGGGCCTAGTCACCATGGGCGCACAATCGTCCGACGTAGATCACCCGTTCTTGCCAGTGGACCAATTATACATCACAATAAGAATGATCAAATTGGCCGTGAAGAACGAACGCAAAAGAAGAAGAAGAATGCCACGATTGTAGGTTGAGGGCGCCATGGCGTCCACAAGCAACCCGTTGAAGAACGTTGGTCTAAACTTTCAATAAGTATCATTTCTGCTTTAAAGCTGTATATTATTTGTTTCTCTTGTTGTAGTACATTTAACAACTGTTATCTTTGTACTTAATCTATCTTCTCTATATCATCTTTGTATCACGTTTGACACATACGGTTCCTGTGCACACAAGGTTTCAACTGTTGCCATTCTACCGTCTTTCTACTAATTGTTTTCCATATGAGGACACACTTTTTTAAACTTTATTTCTACCATTTGGGTTTGATCTCCCTCCTTCATGAAACCATTTGCCTAGCTGACCTCCCTTCACGGGATTCCACAAAAATATCGCTTCCGTTTCCGTGTTTGTAACACAATATTTTGGGCAGGAATGAGTTTGATATCTGATATTGAACTTGAATCTACCAGAGCCAACTATAAACTTATATAAAGTTATCTGGAGCTAGTTGGCTGTGAATCTACCCACCTTACTTGTAGAATGGGTGTACTTGTTGAAAGTATTTGTCTCTCAAATGACTTCCTTGATTTCACTTGATGCTCAACAACGATACGGCTCGATAGCAATGTTAAAGGAATTGATGATTGCTATATGGGTAAGCTAGAGAGTCGTTTTGGCGAAATTGTTAGTACACTCATTTCTTATGCACATGGTATGGGTTGTTTATTTGGGTACCGGGTTACCTTCTCCATCTTCGATCTCCAGAAAGTTAGTCAGTCTTCTTGGTAGATGTATTTTTCCCGGGGCTGCCATGTGGACAGAATGAAATCTGGTTAGCTTCGCTCTTGCGCTGACCATGATGCTAGCAGTCACCTTCAAGTCGCTGACCACTATAAACCGGTGAAGTTTGTGTATAGTCCATTGAAGAGGGATGAAAAGTCTTGCCCCATTTGTGTAATTAAATTTGCTTTTAGGATGTAACGAAATAACAAAAGTACAGTTTTATACCATTTTACATTGTTTTGTTTACATTAAGAATGCTACCCATATTTTAAAATTCAAATCGGTAGCGTGTCTGCAAGTTTGGTAAACACTTCGAACAGACACACACACATACATACACCTACACACAATGAGCCAACAATTTATCTTATACATATGTATATACAAATCTTGTGCCAAATATTTTCTTTTCTAGAAGAAAAATGTGATAATTTTGTAATCAAACAATTGTGTACATTTCTAGCGAGTTTCTTTCCAAATTAAAAACTGCAAAATATTGAGAATTATGATCAAAGGTAAGAGACTGATGTTTTCTGACATCAAAGATAATTTCTTGATTTTACAGGTGAAGGAGATTTCCTCCTCCCCTCACACCCCCTTTCCTCCCCGACCTTATCCCACCGTTCATCCTCTGGTAAATATCAACACTGATAAAATGAAAGATTTTTGTCTGAAAAGAATAAAGGGATAGTCATATCCTCTCGTTTCCTACATAAAAAGATCCTTGTATATTAATATGTATGAGTATAAACTATTGAGCAATGATAGAGAGAGAGAGAGAGATAGAGGAGACTTTTGCAATTTCGTGTTCAGTCTGCTCCGACCGTTTTCAAGGTTAATGTATGTTCGCCAATGTGCTGCCAGGGCAAGCAAGGGAAGCACATAATAGTACCACTGTGACCTGCAAGGTAAGACGTAAGAGGGGACGGAGGTAGAGTCCTAGAGAATCTACTCTAGTAAATTAAAAGAAGCGTCGCAGAAATCTGATGTGCTTGTAGACGTACAACTGGTACAACGTACAATCGTTCTTAGGCTCTGATCACATACAGGTCACACAGAGTGGTAAACACGTGGTCGATGTAGAGCGTTAGAAGAACTGAAGAAGAAGAAGAAGAAGAATGTATGTTGATTGTAATTTTGGCTTCATTGCTTGGGAAAACCCATAGTCTGAGGTTAAAATTATATAGAAATCAAACAATAAAACAGTTTGTTTGTTTTAAACGCTGTTGTGTTGTTGTTTTGGGGTTTTTTTCTCTTTTTTAATTTATCTGCATTTAAATTTGTTTTACAATTTATGTAAGTGTCAAAAGATCTCCCACGCAAATATCAGAGGCAGTAGGAAATACTTTTACCAGGAGCACTAGACTAAACTTATAACAACACTTTGCATATCATGAATACTTGAAACAGTACAACAGGAATAAAGAAAAGAAAGGGCAGTAGGAAATACTCTTTACCTGGAGCACTGGACTTAACTTATAACAACACTTTGCATATCCTGAATACTTGAAACAGTACAACAGGAATAAAGAAAAGAAAGGGCAGTAGGAAATACTCTTTACCTGGAGCACTGGACTTAACTTATAACAACACTTTGCATATCATGAATACTTGAAACAGTACAACAGGAATAAAGAAAAGAAAGGGCAGTAGGAAATACTCTTTACCTGGAGCACTGGACTTAACTTATAACAACACTTTGCATATCCTGAATGCTTGAAACAGTACAACAGGAATAAAGAAAAGAAAGAATATAAAGTATCTAGAAAGTGTTTAAATGTGACGGATTGACATCATTGCACCGGATTTCTCCAATTTGCACCGTCCCTCTCGGTAGAAATTTAACATTGCCTACCGAAAGTGTTGCACAATGTCCGAACTCCGTAGCTCCAGCAACAAGCCTAGGGATATACATGATATTAAATGCACATGTGAACTGGATGATGCGATCCCAATTCGAACCCACAGCCTTCAGAATGCAAGGCAAACGTGTTAACCACTTTGCCACAAATATCTAAAATTTGGAGATATCTGAAGATGTATGTCTTCAGCTGGTGTGTGCGATTGATTCATCGATTGATTGATTAATAGAACCATCATCAGTGCGCTTTGGTGAGTTACCATATATGCTTATATCTCTTTCTTACACATAAAGATCTCAGCGGCAGTGCACGAACTCCGTAGCACCGGCGAGTGTCCAGATGTAATTTAGAAGATGGTGAATATATTTTGTAAGAATTTTATTTTAAAACTGTTCTAATGTATTTTTTCTCGTGCAGCTTGCTTTTCACCCTACTCTTTTCAATTTTCAACTGTCAAGGGTTCTTTTAGGTGCTCATATTGAACACGGGACCTACGTTTTATCGTCCGTCTCCGATAGGACTAGGGACTTGATCTAACCTACGATCAAGAATGTGCGAATACAGTATATTTTTTTAAATAAAAAAACATCTCCTGCTATTCTGTTTCTCTTGTAAAAATCTCCACAAATCTCTCAATCGCTAACATTTGATGAGAAAACAGTAAACTATGGTAATGTTTAGGGAGACATCTGAAACCAGTTTTACCGTATTTGCTCGTCATGTTTGTAAACGTATCTCCTGTTGGCTTATTTCAACGTATATAGTTTGAAGAGTGAGTCTATGAAAAGAAACAAGCGATGCTCCCGTGAGCTGAAGGTTAGCTTCGGATCAAGCAGCTAGCTCATATTTGTTGGCACAGCATGTGCTCAATGATCCTAACTTACACCAACCATCCTAAACCAAATTTAAATAAAATTGCGTTGTTTGTTTTACACATTCAATTCTTCATTCCGTATATTCCTAACATTCAATTCTTTCTTCAGTTTATTGTCAAGAAAGTGTGTACCTAACATTCAATTCTTTCTTCAGTCTATTATCAAGAAAGTGTGTACTAACATTCAATTCTCTTTCTTTCAAGTTTATTATTCTTAAGAAAAATGTGTACCTAACATTCAATTCTTTCTTCAGTTTATTGTCAAGAAAGTGTGTACCTAACATTCAATTCTTTCTTCAGTTTATTGTCAAGAAAGTGTGTACCTAACATTCAATTCTTTCTTCAGTTTTATAAATGTGCTACCTAACATTCAATCTTCTTCAGTTTATTGTCAAGAAAGTGTGTACCTAACATTCAATTCTTTCTTCAGTTTATTGTCAAGAAAGTGTGTACCTAACATTCAATTCTTTCTTCAGTTTATTGTCAAGAAAGTGTGTACCTAACATTCAATTTCTTCAGTTATATCAAGAAGTGTGTATAACATTCAATTCTTTTATTTTTCAAAGTTATACCTACATTCAATTCTTTCTTCAGTTATATGTCAGAAAGTGTGTCCCTAATTTAATTCTTTCACTTCAGTTTATTGTAGAAATGTGCATTTCTTCATTCTTTCTTCAGTTTATTTCAAAGTGGTACTAACATTCAATTCTTTCTTCAGTTATTGTCAAGAAATGTGTACTAATTCAATTCTTTCTTCAGTTTATTGTCAAGAAAGTGTGTACCTAACATTCAATTCTTTCTTCAGTTTATTGTCAAGAAAGTGTGTACCTAACATTCAATTCTACCTTCAGTCTATTATCAAGAAAGTGTGTACCTAACATTCAATTCTTTCTTCAGTTTATTATCAAAAAAGTGTATACCTAACATTCATTGCTTTTAGTTAGTTTTATACACATTCTTTACTTTTGCCCATTCCGTTATAGCGGAAACTGTGGTCATTTAACTAAACACCAATTCTGCGTGTAGCAACTATGGCATTTCTCTCTTTATTCTTGTGTTTTTCATGTGAGTAGCAAACGACATAAGTGCCTAAAGAAGACAATTTTTATAGGGAATAATGCCTGGAAGAAGAATTAGAGGAAGTCCTAGAAGACGATGGATGCAAGATTTCATTGACGATCTGAGAATGCCTGCTGCTAACGCCAGTCAACTTACACAGAACAGAGAGTTTTTCAGGACTGCTGTCATGGGAACCAGGTTCCGGAAGGGATAAGTTACTTGATGATGAGAACTGTTATACAGTTGGAATTTTTTCTCTCTTTTTTTACTAGCAAGAACGCGTTAGCATCAACAGATGTATGTCTTGATTCATCATCATCTTCAGGTATATCTCCGCATCCAAAGTTGGCTGCAACAGACATCCAACATCTCCTGTCTCTTGCCTTGATGTTTCACTTTTACCAGACGTGTAATGTATCCATCTCTTGATGTGTCCCCTTTCCTTGTCTCCCGGTCTTCTACTTGTTCGTTGTTCTTCAACTTTCCCCTCTTATCAAGTTTTTATTAATATGTTATGCCTCTTTATGTGCCCGAAATATTTTTTATTTTATATTTTATTTCTTTCTCAGTTACTAGTTTTCCAAGCACTTCATATTTAGTCTATTTTGATTTCATGAAATATCTATTCTTCTGCATGTTCCATCTCAAATGCGTTAATTCTGCATTCCAGTTGCTTGTGCATTATCTATTTCTCTGAAACATACAAAAATACAGAGTAAATATCAACAGCAGGTGCCGAAACGGTTGGTGTAGGTGATCATGAATCTCCACAAATCTCTGTCAGATGTTGACGCTCTACCGTGCCATGAAGTCAGGATATCCAAAATTTTCTCCCTCTGTCTTCCGCTGTCTCGTCTCCCCTCGATTTTATCGGCTGTCACAATGTGTTCTAAAAGTAAATATAACACTTGATAATACTCATCTTTAGTTTATTAATTATCTGTTTATATTTAGTAACTTTATCATGTGACTTAATGTACTTTTAATCATTCCTGTTCTTTTGCTATTCTCATTTTCTCATCTGTCATCGTCTGTAATCATGTGTCTTAGATATAAGATATTATTGTCTTGCTGTAGTTAATGTCATGATTGCACTGATAAAAATCCAAGCATGTATCATAATTTGACAATCGAGTATCTCTAGTTGATACAAGGATTACCTGCCCTTCAACATTCTGGATATTCCCAAGTCATTGAGAGAGTGAGAAGGTATTATGAGTCACACTTTCATCTAGCACAAGTCCGACTAACTCACACGGGAAATCGGAAATTCCCGATTGCAAATGCAGCCTACAACAGACTTTGCAACATCTGGAGATTCAACATTTACGACACTAAGGCTAATCTCATATACAAATCATGTGTTAGGACAGTCTTCCTCTATGGATCGGTGACGGGTAAATGAATAGGATAATATAAATGATGTTAAGAAGATTCGAAGTAATACTTCTTAGAAGAATATTTAGGCATATCTATATCGATGAGAATAGCTATATCAAACTACATTGTTTACAAAACATAAATAAACAAATACAAAAGAGTTACAAAAGAGACAACGGCAATGGATTGGTCATGTCCTCATCGGGAGAAAAGAAAGACGACCAAGACATGCAATTGAACAAAAGGTGGGATAGTAGTAAACATTTAGGTTTAGGTGTCACATGAGTGCCAACTTTTATAGCTCAAAGTCACGCCAATTGCAAGATTTGAAGTAGAAAAAAAAGTGCAAGATCGAATGTAGTGGACATTGTTTCTCTCTGCCTTGTGTGTCCTTGAGCGCGACGAGTACCGATGATGATGATTAATATTATTATTATTGTCAGTGAATTTGGTATTTGATAAAAACCTGTTGGTCGTAACGTTTATTTCTTGCTATTATTTCTATTAAATCGATTAATTTATTTATTTTATATTCATAATGTATTTCCCATTATCCTTTTCATGCACGTGATTCTTTTAGATAATGATGGACTTTTCGTTTTTTTACACCTTTATTTCTTGTTTTTCATATTACCATTTACGTTGGCGCCATTTGCTTCATTTACTGATTATCATCTCCTTCTCTTCGTACTGTGTTTCAATGTGTAATCTTTCTTCCTGTAGCCAGAAAGCAATTTGCAAGAGATATTTCTGTAATCTTCGTATTTTGTTTGCCATTAGCTTACAAGAAGCGACCGTCAGAGCCTCGTCTCTTAAGTTCATGCCGGAAGTAAGTCTCAGTAATCCATATTTGTCAGGATTTCATTCTGGGGACTTAAGCATGACTGCATCTGTGATCGGCATCCAATTACCGCCCTTGCTGAAGTCCTTAAGTAAGTTAGATCAGGTTCCGTTTTGCAACCTGTCTAGTGATGTGAATTCTTGATGCAACTATTTAAACTATCAAACCTGACAATACAATTCTAATTAAAAGAGTTTTATAAAAGGTTATTAATTGCGTTTATAAATAGAAATTAAATGACGATAATATTTTCCGATTTATTCTTCTTCCAACGCTCCATATCGACCACTTGTTAACTGCTCTTTGTGATTGCTATGCGATCTGAGCTTCAGATCGATTGTACATTGTGCCAATTATGCGCATACAAGTAGGCCAGCACATCGGCTTTTTATTTACTAGGTAGTTTCCTAGGTCACTACCTCAGTCGTCTCTTACTACATGTATTGTAGGTCGCAGTGTTACTATTCTTTGCTCTCCTTGAGAGTCCCGCAAGGATATTTTCTGATTTAAGCCTTTCAGTCCGCAATATCTTTTTTTATGACCTCTCGAAGCATATTAGCGAGCTTGATCACAACCCCAACGTCCTTAGTTCAAACTCCTCGGCGGGTAAATATAAAGAAATGCCACAATTTTCATTTTCATACTGAATTAACCAGTATATTGTCTTTGCGTTATCTTACAAAATAGTGCATGCCAGTATATTGGCTTAGTAGAACGAAGGGATGGCGTCTGTGGCTTAGGGGATAGTGACTCGTTCTATTAACCCCGACGTTCTGAGTTCGAATGACGCTGCGGAAAGTTTGGTTGCAAATTGTTTCGCGTGGATTTTACAAAAGGACGATGACACCACCCGTTCAGAAAGCAATGGCAAACTACTGAACGTAATAATGCCTAGAAAAATCACAAACAGAGTTAAAAAGCTGAGGTTGATTCGCAAAGTCCTGTAAAGGATATACAATTAACTTTTAACAGAATGAAGGCGTTAAGAAGATATTTCTCTATTCTCGACGGCTGCATAGCTCAGTTAAGATGAGAACAATGAGGTTTTTTGTTTATTACTGAGTCATATTTATAGATGGTGACAGGTTTATTAAAATAGAGCATTTGTAAAGTAGTCATTATTTTACAGATGTTTAATTGTATGACATGAAAGTAGTCATTATTTTACAGATGTTTAATTGTATGACATGAAAGTAGTCATTATTTTACAGATGTTTAATTGTATGACATGATAGAAGTCATTATTTTACAGATGTTTAATTGTATGACATGATAGAAGTCATTATTTTACAGATGTTTAATTGTATGACATGATAGAAGTCATTATTTTACAGATGTTCAATTGTATGACATGAGAGAAGTCATTATTTTACAGATGTTTAATTGTATGACATGAAAGTAGTCATTATTTTACGGATGTTTAATTGTATGACATGATAGAAGTCATTATTTTATAGATGTTTAATTGTATGACATGAGAGAAGTCATTATTTTACAGATGTTTAATTGTATGACATGAGAGAAGTTATTATTTTACAGACGTTTAATTGTATGACATGAGAGAAGTCATTATTTTACAGATGTTTAATTGTATGACATGATAGAAGTCATTATTTTACAGATGTTCAATTGTATGACATGAGAGAAGTCATTATTTTACAGATGTTTAATTGTATGACATGAGAGAAGTCATTATTTTACAGATGTTTAATTGTATGACATGAAAGTAAACACAGCATAAACTGAAGTAATGAAAATATGAAGGAAATAATCAATGCAAATCATCTAATTATACACTGATTTACAAAGGCGATATAATAGTAATAGTGAAGTTTTAAAAGTGATAAGTCCCTAGAGCTGAAATGATAGATTCCATCTCACTGTGGCATTGCAGGCAATGAGAGTGCTGATGTCTTAGCTAAGGAGGGCAGTGCCAAAGAGCAAATTTGCCGGCCCTTGTCTTTTCGAGAGGTCGGAACCCTCATGTAGAGAAAGTCTGCAGTAGACTGGAAGACAGGCGCTGGATATGATTATGGAAAGGACTCCCTCGGAGACCTAGGCAGAACAGACCAGGTCATTATATTTCGACTACGCACCGGACACTGCAGACTCAACAAACACTTATACAGACTAGGAATAAGTCAAACAGCTCTCTGCCAGTGTCAGCAGGCAGAACAGACACCAGAGCATATCCTGCAAGACTGTCCTCTTCTGTGTGAGCTGAGAAGCAACATGTGGCCACACCCAGTCGACCTGAAAGCTAAGCTTTGGGAAAACCTGACAGACCTGAAGCTGTCTGCCCAGTTTGTGGTCCACAGTAAATTAAGCGCATGACCAGAGATCGCTGAAGAAGAAGAAGAAGAAGAAATGATAGAATTCAGCAACAGGATACATACAATGTTCGACCACATTTTAGAAACATTTCGCTGTAAATGACAATAAGAAAGTACTTTTCCGTAGATCCTGCAAATTTAGAAAAGTTTGCTCCTGCAATATATCCAATCATATCGATTGTATTTTAATCAACATGCAATCTTAATATTTTCTGAGAGTCATGTAAATGACGGGATAAGTTTAACTCTTCTTACTTGTTACAATAAAACTGATGAGACATATGTTTAACTCTTGTTACTTGTTACAATAAAACTGATGAGACATATGTTTAACTCTTGTTACTTGTTACAATAAAACTGATGTGACATATGTTTAACTCTTGTTACTTGTTACAATAAAACTGATGTGACATATGTTTAACTCTGTACTTTTACAATAAACTGATGTGACATATGTTTAACTCTTGTTATTTGTTACAATAAACTGATGAGACATATGTTTAACTCTTGTTACTTCTCACAATAAAACTGATGTGACATATGTTTAACTCTTGTTACTTGTTACAATAAGAAAGATGAGACACTGATGACGATTATATTCATCTTAAACTTCTTCCTGATAATTATGTTAGCCGTTCTAATTATCTTCTTATTCTTTGCGTTCGTTCTTCACAACCAATTTTAATCACTCTTTGTGATATGTTTGATCTTTGCCAAGAACGTGTATACGTTGCACATTGGTTTAGTAAACGCATAGACTTCTACATGTTTAGGACATGTGCATCCGATTTCAGCCAAAATTCCTTAGTCGCCTCTTACGACATGCGTGGCAGGTAACAGTGGTTCTATTCTTTACACCCCAAGTTTGGGCCCCAGTAACCCACTCGGGCGTTCTAATTATGAATATTGTCTCTGTGACGATGATGTACAGTGCTCGACTCTTGTTTCAAAAGTACTCTGCTCGGTTTCTGCGTCGAGGTAATGAACTATTTTGTCAGGGATCAATGGCCATGAGTAAGTGAGATCCAGTTCCTAGTCCTACCAGTGATGGACGTTAAAATGTAGGATCCAAATTCACGTCGAGTAAGTAAAAACACATATGACAATGTAAAATCGATAAGGGTAGGCTGGAAAACTGCTGTCAGAAGCAAAAATCTTTAACATAAATTTGAACAAAATTTTTTACTAATTTTAATCATTCTCAAAATTGCATAGTTAACCCTCGCCGGTTGTACGGTGTTCGTGTACTGTTACTGGAATTTTATTGTGTAAGAAAGATATCAGAGCACACATCGCTATTCCCCGAAGTGCAAAGATGATGGTCGTAGTAATATATCAATCAATTAGTCTACACTGAATATACCCTTCGTTTATATTGTCGTTTATTTATTCTTCTGTCTGGAAAATTTTCTTGTGCTTCCATCGCCATTTAAGAATAATTTAGAAAGGTATACAAAAGAACTTGACAGTTCAAAATTGATAATAGTGGCTGCAGAGCCTCTGCCCAGGCAAAATTCATGAAAGATTAAGAAAACTACTGCAAAAATGTACACCATCATCTAGAACTACATCGAGCCCTTTGCTAGTGTTACAGAGCCGTGCACCGTCGCTGGATCTGCTTGTTAAGAAAAGGTCTAGCAAAGGTTAACGTAGTGCAATGATAATGCTCTATCAATCACTCACTCACCAACCTAGCGACTAGTGAAACTATCTTAGCTGTGTTCATATTTTGAATACTAACACACAACATATACATTACAATGATGCAACAGAAACTAGACACGAGTGAGAAATATACCTCTTGGACTCAATTCCTTGACGAAACAGCAATATTTTTCGCCTGATTTACTTGCATTTGAGAAGAGCTATTATATCCACAGCATGTGTTTAGACATTAACTGCTTTCTGCCGGGTAAATATCGCTTCATTACCGCCAAACGCTAGCAGTTAGTTTATCAGTATAAAAATATGAAACATACTACCAAGCTTAGATAACTGAGAAGCATGTAATTGGGGATATACAGTATTGACTTATCTATCCTTCTTCACGTCTGTGGCACATCTCTCTTGTCCCTTGCAACCTTCCGTGCAGTGTTCCAAAGATACATAGATACATCAGGCAGTTCTATCATCATTCGTCTCATGTTTTCTTAGTCTTACTTTTATCGTCTCCTCTGGTATCCATGTCATGGCACTTCATCTATCTATCTATCTATCTATCTATCTATCATTGCGTTCCATGTTTCACACGTAGACTTCCTTCCTAAGATTTCAATTCTCTTCTATCTCATTTCTATTATTTTTCTGATCTCATCACAATCTCTTCTATCTATCTTCTATTATTCTTTCATCTATCTTATTTTCATTCTATCCATGTTTCCATTGGACGTGTTTTTTCGATCCAGAAGCATTTGAGCTTTCAGCTTTTCGGCTCGATGTCATGGACATTGTAACCCTCTTCGGTTCTGGTGCCACTAGGCCGTGCTGTGCTATGATACAGAGAGGTGGCCGCATCAGGCGAAACCTTAACAGGGTCGGAAAAATCAAAATTACAATTGAAGGTTTTTAAAGGAAAAACATTTAAAGTGCTGCATTTCGAAGACTTGCATCATACTGAGAAAATATACCGCACGACCCTGGGTGCCACGAACACCGTAAATCTGGAGAACCTGTGGTTTTTCTGCCAGTTCGCGGAATTTAACCGCACTCACATAGGGCTTGTCGACCAATGCGATACGAACACGCTGGGCAGTTTCCACCATTCCTACCCATGTTTCCTTTGGACGGTCAGATCTACTCTTCCCATCCTCTGTCCTTCAGAGTGATATGTTAGCTAATGTCGACATCTGGTATAGCTGTTCAGAGTGATATGTTAGCTAATGTCGACATCTGGTATAGCTGTTCAGAGTGATATGTTAGCTAATGTCGACATCTGGTATAGCTGTTCAGAGTGATATGTTAGCTAATGTCGACATCTGGTATAGCTGTTCAGAGTGATATGTTAGCTAATGTCGACATCTGGTATAGCTGTTCAGAGTGATATGTTAGCTAATGTCGACATCTGTATACTGTTCAGAGTGATGTTAGCTAATGTCGAC